>CM036880.1:488445-714324 GCA_020796165.1 Pantala flavescens | reverse complement strand
AGACGTGAAATATACATGGATTAATGTTCCGCTATCGCTCATATTCCGTAATATACCGATAAATGCTGGTTTTCAACAAAGAAACGTAATATCCCTAAACTCCTAAACACGATAAATCGTTAGAAAACGGCTAGTATCTGCTACAAAGCGGATGAATCGAACGCAAACTTCCGGTAAATGGTTCTTACAGTTATATCCACGACATTATGTCTAGAATGGGTTCAAATCGGTCGAAATCTGATATTGAACTAGAATAAGCCGAAGAATTACACGTTTCGGGATCTAAGCGTGCTATTCCTCATCAAAAATAACAAAAAATAGGCTTCAATTCAGTGGAACCTAATGAAATATTGATTTTTCGCGCTAAAATCGTACTCCACTATAATTGAAACGTGAATATGCATAAATAAATGTTCCGCTATCGCTCCTATTCCGTAATATACCGATTAATACTGATTTTCAACAAAGAAACGTAATTCCCCTACATTCTGAACGCGCAATTATGTGAATATGCTGCTAGTATCTGCTACGAAGCGGATGAATCGCATGAAAACTTCCTGTTATAAGGTTCCTACAGTAATATCCAGGACATTATGTCTAGAATGGGTTCAAAATCGGTCGAAAACTGATATTGAACTAGAATAACCCGAAGAAGCACACGTTTTGGGATCTTAGCGTGCTATTTCTCATCAAATATAACAAAAATGCCCTTCAATTCAGTAAAAACCTAATAAATCACTGATTTATCATGCACAAATCGTACTCCACCATGGTTGAGACTTGAATATACATGGAAAAATGTTCCGCTAACGCTCATATTTCGTAATATACCGATAAATGCTGGTTTTCAACAAAGAAACGTAATATCCCTAACTCTAAACACGATAATACGTTAGAAAACGGCTAGTATCTGCTACGAAGCGGATGAATCGCACGCAAACTTCCGGTTATATGGTTCTTACAGTAATATCCAGGACATTATGTCTAGAATGGGTTCTAAATCGGTCAAAAACTGATATTAAACTGGAATAATACGAAGAAGCACACGTTTTGGGTTCTTAGCATGCTATTCCTCTTCAAAAATAACAAAAATAGGCTTGAATTCAGTTGAACCTAATGAAATATTGATTTTTCGCGCACAAATCGTACTCCACTATAATATAAACGTAAATATTCATTAATAAATGTTCCGCTATCGCTCATATTCCGTAATATATACCGATAAATACTGATTTTTAACAAAGAAACGTAATATCCCCTACATTCTGAACGCGCAACTTTGTGAATATGCTGCTAGTATCTGCTACGAAGCGGATGAATCGCATGAAAAACTTCCTGTTATAAGGTTCCTACTGTAATATCCGGGACATAATGTCTAGAATGGGTTCAAAATCGGTCGAAAACTGTAATTGAACTAGAATAAGCCGAGGAAGCACACGTTTTGGGATCTTAGCGTGCTGTTCCTCATCAAAAATAACAAAAATAGGCTTGAATTCAGTTGAACCTAATTAAATATTGATTTTTCGCGAACAAATCGTACTCCACTATAATTCAAACGTAAATATGCATAAATAAATGTTCCGCTATCGCTCATATTCCGTAATATACCGATTAATACTGATTTTCAACAAAGAAACGTAATATCCCTACATTCTGAACGCGCAATTATGTGAATATGCTGCTAGTATCTGCTACGAAGCGGATGAATCGCATGAAAACTTCCTGTTATAAGGTTCCTACAGTAATATCCAGGACATTATGTCTAGAATGGTTCAAAATCGGTCCAAAAATGATATTAAACTAGAATAATCCGAAAAGCACACGTTTTTGGTTCTTAGCATGCTATTCCTCATCAAAAATAACAAAAATAATCTTCAATTCAGTAATTACCTAATGAAATATTGATTTATCGCGCAAAATCGTACTCCACTATAATTGAAACGTGAATATGCATAAATTAATGTTCCGCTATCGCTCATATTCCGCAATATAACGATAAATACTGATTTTCAACAAAGAAACGATATTTTCCTACATTCTAAACGCGATAAAACGTAAATATGCTGCTAGTGTCTGCTACGAAGCGGATGAATCGCACACAAACTTCTGGTAATATGGTTCTTACAAATATATCCACGACATAATGACTAGAATGGGTTCAAAATCGGTCGGAAAACTGATATTGAACTAGAATAACCCGAAAAAGCACACGTTTTGGGATCTTAGCGTGCTAATGCTCATCAAAAATAACAAAGAAGAGGCTTGAATTCAGGTTAAACCTAATGAAATATTGATTTTTCGCGCACAAATCGTACTCCACTATAATTCAAACGTAAATATGCATTAATAAATGTTCCGCTAATCGCTCATATTCCGTAATATATACCGATAAATACTGATTTTTAACAAAGAAACGTAATATCCCTACATTCTGAACGCGCAATTATGTGAATATGCTGCTAGTATCTGCTACGAAGCGGATGAATCGCATGAAAACTTCCTGTTATAAGGTTCCTACAGTAATATCCAGGACATTATGTCTAGAATGGGTTCTAAATCGGTCAAAAAGTGATATTGAACTGGAATAATCCGAAGAAGCACACGTTTTGGGTTCTTAGCATGCTATTCCTCTTCAAAAAATAACAAAAATAGACTTCAATTCAGTTAATTCTAATGAAATATTGATTTTTCGCGCACAAATCGTACTCCACTATAATTCAAACGTAAATTTGCATTAATAAATGTTCCGCTATCGCTCATATTCCGTAATATATTCCGATAAAAACTGATTTTTAACAAAGAAACGTAATATCCCTACATTCTGAACGCGCAATTATGTGAATATGCTGCTAGTATCTGCTACGAAGCGGATGAATCGCATGAAAACTTCCTGTTATAAGGTTCCTACAGTAATATCCAGGACATTATGATTAGAATGGGTTCAAAATCGGTCGAAAACTGATATTGAACTAGAATAACCCGAAGAAGCACACGTTTTGGGATATAAGAGTGCTATTCAACATCAAAAATAACAAAAATAGACTTCAATTCAGTTAAACCTAATGAAATATTGATTTTTCGCGCACAAATCGTACTCCACTATAATATAAACGTAAATATTCATTAATAAATGTTCCGCTATCGCTCAAATTCCGTAACATATACCGATAAATACTGATTTTTAACAAAGGAACGTAATATCCCTACATTCTGAACGCGCAACTATGTGAATATGCTGCTAGTATCTGCTACGAAGCGGATGAATCGCATGCATACTTCAGGTTGTATGGTTCATACAGTAATATCCACGACATTAGTCTAGAATGGGTTCAAAATCGGTCGAAAACTGATATTGAAATGGAATAACCCGAAGAAGCACACGTTTGGATGTAAGCGTGCTATTCCTCATCAAAAATAACAAAAATAGGCTTCAATTCAGTTAATTCTAATGAAAATATTGATTTTTCGCGCACAAATCGTACTCCACTATAATTCAAACGTAAATATGCATTAATAAATGTTCCGCTATCGCGCATATTCCGTAATATATTCCGATAAATACTGATTTTTAACAAAGAAACGTAATATCCCTACATTCTGAACGCGCAATTATGTGAATATGCTGCTAGTATCTGCTACGAAGCGGGATGAATCGCATGAAAACTTCCTGTTATAAGGTTCCTACAGTAATATCCAGGACATTATGATTAGAATGGGTTCAAAATCGGTCGAAAACTGATATTGAACTAGAATAACCCGAAGAAGCACACGTTTTGGGATATAAGAGTGCTATTCAACATCAAAAATAACAAAAATAGACTTCAATTCAGTTAAAACCTAATGAAATATTGATTTTTCGCGCACAAATCGTACTCCACTATAATATAAACGTAAATATTCATTAATAAATGTTCCGCTATCGCTCAAATTCCGTAATATATACCGATAAATACTGATTTTTAACAAAGAAACGTAATAACCCTACATTCTGAACGCGCAACTATGTGAATATGCTGCTAGTATCTGCTACGAAGCGGATGAATCGCATGCATACTTCAGGTTGTATGGTCCATACAGTAATATCCACGACATAATGACTAGAATGGGTTCAAAATCGGTCGAAAACTGATATTGAACTAGAATAACCCGAAGAAGCACACGTTTTGGGATCTAAGCGTGCTATTCCTCATCAAAAATAACAAAAATAGGCTTCAATTCAGTGGAGCCTAATGAAATATTGATTTTTCGCGCTAAAATCGTACTCCACTATAATTGAAACGTGAATATGCATAAATAAATGTTCCGCTATCGCTCCTATTCCGTAATATACCGATAAATACTGATTTTCAACAAAGAAACGTAATATCCCTACATTCTGAACGCGCAATTATGTGAATATGCTGCTAGTATCTGCTACGAAGCGGATGAATCGCATGAAAACTTCCTGTTATAAGGTTCCTACAGTAATATCCAGGACATTATGTCTAGAATGGGTTCTAAATCGGTCAAAAAGTGTTATTGAACTGGAATAATCCGAAGAAGCAAACGTTTTGGGTTCTTAGCATGCTATTCCTCTTCAAAAATAACAAAAATAGACTTCAATTCAGTTAATTCTAATGAAATATTGATTTTTCGCGCACAAATCGTACTCCACTATAATTCAAACGTAAATTTGCATTAATAAATGTTCCGCTATCGCTCATATTCCGTAATATATTCCGATAAATACTGATTTTTAACAAAGAAACGTAATATCCCTACATTCTGAACGCGCAATTATGTGAATATGCTGCTAGTATCTGCTACGAAGCGGATGAATCGCATGAAAACTTCCTGTTATAAGGTTCCTACAGTAATATCCCGGACATTATGATTAGAATGGGTTCAAACTCGGTCGAAAACTGATATTGAACTAGAATAACCCGAAGAAGCACACGTTTGGGATATAAGAGTGCTATTCAACATCAAAAATAACAAAAAATAGACTTCAATTCAGTTAAACCTAATGAAATATTGATTTTTCGCGCACAAATCGTACTCCACTATAATATAAACGTAAATATTCATTAATAAATGTTCCGCTATCGCTCAAATTCCGTAATAGTATACCGATAAATACTGATTTTTAACAAAGGAACGTAATATCCCTACATTCTGAACGCGGCAACTATGTGAATATGCTGCTAGGTATCTGCTACGAAGGCGGATGAATTGCATGCATACTTCAGGTTGTATGGTTCATACAGTAATATCCACGACATTAGTCTAGAATGGGTTCAAAATCGGTCGAAAACTGATATTGAACTGGAATACCCGAAGAAGCACACGTTTTGGGATTTAAGCGTGCTATTCCTCATCAAAAATAACAAAAATAGGCTTCAATTCAGTTAATTCTAATGAATATGATTTATCATGCACAAATCGTACTCCACCATGGTTGAGACTTGAATATACATGGATAAATGTTCCGCTATCGCTCATATTCCGTAATATACCGATAAATGCTGCTGGTTTTCACAAAGAAACGTAATATCCCTAAACTCTAAACACGATAATACGTTAGAAAACGGCTAGTATCTGCTACGAAGCGGATGAATCGCACGCAAACTTCCGGTTATATGGTTCTTACAGTAATATCCAGGACATTATGTCTAGATGGGTTCTAAATCGGTCAAAAACTGATATTAAACTGGAATAATCCGAAGCACCACATTTTGGGTTCTTAGCATGCTATTCCTCTTCAAAAATAACAAAAATAGGCTTCAATTCAGTTAATTCTAATGAAATATTGATTTTTCGCGCACAAATCGTACTCCACTATAATTCAAACGTAAATATGCATTAATAAATGTTCCGCTATCGCTCATATTCCGCTAATATATACCGATAAATACTGATTTTTAACAAAGGAAACGTAATATCCCTACATTCTGAACGCGCAATTATGTGAATATGCTGCTAGTATCTGCTACGAAGCGGATGAATCGCATGAAAACTTCCTGTTATAAGGTTCCTACAGTAATATCCAGGACATTATGTCTAGAATGGGTTCAAAATCGGTCGAAAACTGATATTGAACTAGAATAACCCGCAGAAGCACACTTTTGGGATATAAGCTTGCTATTCAACATCAAAAAATAACAAAAATAGGCTTCAATTCAGTTAAACCTTATGAAATATTGATTTTTCGCGCTACAAATCGTACTCCACTATAATATAAACGTAAATATTCATTAATAAATGTTCCGCTATCGCTCATATTCCGTAATATATACCGATAAATACTGATTTTTAACAAAGAAACGTATAATCCCTACATTCTGAACGCGCAACTATGTGAATATGCTGCTAGTATCTGCTACGAAGCGGATGAATCGCATGAAAACTTCCTGTTATAAAGGGTTCCTACTGTAATATCCAGGACATTATGTCTAGAATGGGTTCTAAATCGGTCAAAAACTGATATTAAACTAGAATAAGCCGAGGAAGCACACGTTTTGGGATCTTAGCGTGCTGTTCCTCATCAAAAATAACAAAAATAGGCTTGAATTCAGTTGAACCTAATTAAATATTGATTTTTTCGCGAACAAATCGTACTCCACTATAATTCAAACGTAAATATGCATAAATAAATGTTTCGCTATCGCTCATATTCCGTAATATACCGATAAACTACTGATTTTCAACAAAGAAACGTAATATCCTACATTCTGAACGCGCAATTATGTGAATATGCTGCTAGTATCTGCTACGAAGCGGATGAATCGCATGAAAACTTCCTGTTATAAGGTTCCTACAGTAATATCCAGGACATTATGTCTAGAATGGGTTCAAAATCGGTCCAAAAATGATATTAAACTAGAATAATCCGAAGAAGCCAAGTTTTTGGTTCTTTGCATGCTATTTCCTCATCAAAAAATAACAAAAATAGGCTTCAATTCAGTAAAAACCTAATAAAATACTGATTTATCATGCACAAATCGTACTCCGCCATGGTTGAGACGTGAATATACATGGATAAATGTTTCCGCTATCGCTCATATTCCGTAATATACCGATAAATGCTGGTTTTCAACAAAGAAACGTAATACCTCTAAACTCTTAACACGATAATACGTTAGAAAACGGCTAGTATCTGCTACGAAGCGGATGAATCGCATGAAAACTTCCTGTTATAAGGTTCCTACAGTAATATCCAGGACATTATGTCTAGAATGGGTTCTAAATCGGTCAAAAACTGATATTAAACTGGAATAATCCGAAGAAGCACACGTTTTGGGTTCTTAGCGTGCTATTCCTCTTCAAAAATAACAAAAATAGGCTTCAATTCAGTTAAACCTAATGAAATATTGATTTTTCGCGCACAAATCGTACTCCACTATAATATAAAACGTAAATTTTCATTAATAAATGTTCCGCTATCGCTCATATTCCGTAATATATACCGATAAATACTGATTTTTAACAAAGAAACGTAATATCCCTACATTCTGAACGCGCAACTATGGAATATGCGGCAAGCATCTGCGACGAAGCGGATGAATCGCATGAAAACTTCCTGTTATAAGGGTTCCTACAGTAATATCCAGGACATTATGTCTAGAATGGGTTCAAAATCGGTCGAAACTGATATTGAAACTAGAATAACCCGAAGAAGCACACGTTTGGGGATCTTAGCTTGCTATTCAACATCAAAAATAACAAAAATAGGCTTCAATTCAGTTAAACCTAATTAAATATTGATTTTTCGCGCACAAATCGTACTCCACTATAATTGAAACGTGAATATGCATAATAACTGTTCCGCTATCGCTCATATTCCGTAATATATACCGATAAATACTGATTTTTAACAAAGAAACGTAATATCCCTACATTCTGAACGCGCAGTTATGTGAATATGCGGCAAGCATCTGCTACGAAGCGGATGAATCGCAAGCATACTTCCGTTGTTGGTTCATACAGTAATATCCCACGACATTATGTCTAGAATGGGTTCAAAAATCGGTCGAAACTGATATTGAACTGGAATAACCCGAAGAAGCACAGGTTTTGGGATACAAGCGTGCTATTCAACATCAAAAATATACAAAAATAGGCTTCAATTCAGTTAAACCTAATTAAATATTGATTTTTTCGCGCACAAATCGTACTCCACTATAATTGAAACGTAAATATGCATTAATAAATGTTTCGCTATCGCTCACATTCCGTAATATATACCGATAAATACTGATTTTTAACAAAGAAACGTAATATCCCTACATTCTGAACGCGGCAATTATGTGAATATGCTGCTAGTTTCTGCTACGAAGCGGATGATTCGCATGAAAACTTCCTGTTATGAGGGTTCCTACAGTAATATCCAGGACATTATGTCTAGAATGGGTTCTAAATCTGTCAAAAACTGATATTGAACTGGAATAATCCGAAGAAGCACACTGTTTTGGGTTCTTAGCATTCTATTCCTCTTCAAAAATAACAAAAATAGGCTTCAATTCAGTTAATTCTAATGAAATATTGATTTTTCGCGCACAAATCGTACTCCACTGTAATTCAAACGTAAATATGCATTAATAAATGTTCCGCTATCGCTCATATCCGTAATAGATTCCGATAAATACTGATTTTTAACAAAGAAACGTAATATCCCTACATCTGAACGCGCAATTATGTGAATATGCTGCTAGTATCTGCTTACGAAGCGGATGAATCGCATGAAAACTTCCTGTTATAAGGTTCCTACAGTAATATCCAGGACATTATGATTAGAATGCGTTCAAAATCGGTCGAAATCTGATATTGAACTAGAATAAGCCGAAGAAGCACACGTTTCGGGATCTAAGCGCACTATTCCTCATCAAAAATAACAAAAATAGGCTTCAATTCAGTTGAACCTAATAAAATATTGATTTTTCGCGCACAAATCGTACTCCACTATAATTGAAACGTGAATATGCATAAATAAATATTCCGCTATCGCTCATATTCCGTAATTTACCGATAAATACTGATTTTCAACACAAAAACGTAATATCCCTACATTCTGAACGCGCAATTATGTGAATATGCTGCTAGTATCTGCTACGAAGCGGATGAATCGCACGCAAACTTCCGGTTATATGGTTCTTACAGTTATATCCACGACATAATGTCTAGAATGGGTTCAAAATCGGTCGAAAACTTATATTTAACTAAAGTAACCCGAAGAAGCACACGTTTTGGGATCTTAGCGTGCTATTTCTCTTCAAATATAACAAAAATGCCCTTCAATTCAGTAAAAACCTAATAAAATACTGATTTATCAGGCACAAATCGTACTCCACCATGGTTGAGACGTGAATATACATGGATGAATGTTCCGCTATCGCTCATATTCCGTAATATACCGATAAATGCTGGTTTTCAACAAAGAAACGTAATATCCCTAAACTCTAAACACGATAATACGTTAGAAAACGGCTAGTATCTGCTACGAAGCGGATGAATCGCACGCAAACTTCCGGTTATATGGTTCTTACAGTTATATCCACGACATAATGTCTAGAATGGGTTCAAAATCGGTCGAAAACTTATATTGAACTAGAATAACCCGAAGAAGCACACGCTTTGGGATCTTAGCGCGCTATTCCTCATCAAAAATAACAAAAATAGGCTTCAATTCAGTTGAACCTAATTAAATATTGATTTTTCGCGCACAAATCGTACTCCACTATAATTGATACGTGAATATGCATAAATAAATGTTCCGCTATCGCTCATATTCCGTAATATACCGATTAATACTGATTTTCAACAAAGAAACGTAATATCCCTACATTCTTAACGGGCTATTATGTGAATATGCGGCTAGTTTCTGCTACGAAGAGGATGAATCGCATGCAAACTTCCTGTTATAAGGTTCCTACAGTAATATCCAGGACATTATGTCTAGAATGGGTTCAAAATCGGTCAAAAACTGATATTGAACTGGAATAATCCGAAGAAGCACACGTTTTGGGTTCTTAGCATGCTATTCCTCGTCAAAAATAACAAAAATAGGCTTCAATTCAGTAATAACCTAATGAAATATTGATTTTTCGCGCACAAATCGTACTCCACTATAATATAAACGTAAATATGCATTAATAAATGTTCCGCTATCGCTCATATTCCGTAATATATACCGATAAATACTGATTTTTAACAAAGAAACGTAATATCCCTACATTCTGAACGCGCAACTATGTGAATATGCTGCTAGTATCTGCTACGAAGCGGATGAATCGCATGAAAACTTCCTGTTATAAGGTTCCTACTGTAATATCCAGGACATAATGTCTAGAATGGGTTCAAAATCGGTCGAAAACTGTAATTGAACTAGAATAAGCCGAGAAAGCACACGTTTTGGGATCTTAGCGTGCTGTTCCTCATCAAAAATAACAAAAATGCCCTTCAACTCAGTAAAAACCTAACAAAATACTGATTTATCATGCACAAATCGTACTCCACCATGGTTGAGAAGTGAATATACATGGATTAATGTTCCGCTATCGCTCATATTCCGTAATATACCGATAAATGCTGGTTTTCAACAAAGAAACGTAATATCCCTAAACTCTAAACACGATAAATCGTTAGAAAACGGCTAGTATCTGCTACAAAGCGGATGAATCGAACGCAAACTTCCGGTTAAATGGTTCTTACAGTAATATCCAGGACATTATGTCTAGAATGGGTTCAAATCGGTCGAAATCTGATATTGAACTGGAATAAGCCGAAGAATTACACGTTTCGGGATCTAAGCGTGCTATTCCTCATCAAAAATAACAAAAATAGGCTTCAATTCAGTGGAACCTAATGAAATATTGATTTTTCGCGCTAAAATCGTACTCCACTATAATTGAAACGTGAATATGCATAAATAAATGTTCCGCTATCGCTCCTATTCCGTAATATACCGATTAATACTGATTTTCAACAAAGAAACGTAATATCCCTACATTCTGAACGCGCAATTATGTGAATATGCTGCTAGTATCTGCTACGAAGCGGATGAATCGCATGAAAACTTCCTGTTATAAGGTTCCTACAGTAATATCCAGGACATTATGTCTAGAATGGGTTCAAAATCGGTCGAAAACTGATATTGAACTAGAATAACCCGAAGAAGCACACGTTGTGGGATCTTAGCGTGCTATTTCTCATCAAATATAACAAAAATGCCCTTCAATTCAGTAAAAACCTAATAAATCACTGATTTATCATGCACAAATCGTACTCCACCATGGTTGAGACTTGAATATACATGGAAAAATGTTCCGCTATCGCTCATATTTCGTAATATACCGATAAATGCTGGTTTTCAACAAAGAAACGTAATATCCCTAAACTCTAAACACGATAATACGTTAGAAAACGGCTAGTATCTGCTACGAAGCGGATGAATCGCACGCAAACTTCCGGTTATATGGTTCTTACAGTAATATCCAGGACATTATGTCTAGAATGGGTTCTAAATCGGTCAAAAACTGATATTAAACTGGAATAATACGAAGAAGCACACGTTTTGGGTTCTTAGCATGCTATTCCTCTTCAAAAATAACAAAAATAGGCTTCAATTCAGTTGAACCTAATTAAATATTGATTTTTCGCGAACAAATCGTACTCCACTATAATTCAAACGTAAATATGCATAAATAAATGTTTCGCTATCGCTCATATTCCGTAATATACCGATAAATACTGATTTTCAACAAAGAAACGTAATATCCCTACATTCTGAACGCGCAATTATGTGAATATGCTGCTAGTATCTGCTACGAAGCGGATGAATCGCATGAAAACTTCCTGTTATAAGGTTCCTACAGTAATATCCAGGACATTATGTCTAGAATGGGTTCAAAATCGGTCCAAAAATGATATTAAACTAGAATAATCCGAAGAAGCCAAGTTTTTGGTTCTTTGCATGCTATTCCTCATCAAAAATAACAAAAATAGGCTTCAATTCAGTAAAAACCTAATAAAATACTGATTTATCATGCACAAATCGTACTCCGCCATGGTTGAGACGTGAATATACATGGATAAATGTTCCGCTATCGCTCATATTCCGTAATATACCGATAAATGCTGGTTTTCAACAAAGAAACGTAATACCTCTAAACTCTTAACACGATAATACGTTAGAAAACGGCTAGTATCTGCTACGAAGCGGATGAATCGCATGAAAACTTCCTGTTATAAGGTTCCTACAGTAATATCCAGGACATTATGTCTAGAATGGGTTCTAAATCGGTCAAAAACTGATATTAAACTGGAATAATCCGAAGAAGCACACGTTTTGGGTTCTTAGCGTGCTATTCCTCTTCAAAAATAACAAAAATAGGCTTCAATTCAGTTAAACCTAATGAAATATTGATTTTTCGCGCACAAATCGTACTCCACTATAATATAAACGTAAATTTTCATTAATAAATGTTCCGCTATCGCTCATATTCCGTAATATATACCGATAAATACTGATTTTTAACAAAGAAACGTAATATCCCTACATTCTGAACGCGCAACTATGTGAATATGCGGCAAGCATCTGCTACGAAGCGGATGAATCGCATGAAAACTTCCTGTTATAAGGTTCCTACAGTAATATCCAGGACATTATGTCTAGAATGGGTTCAAAATCGGTCGAAAACTGATATTGAACTAGAATAACCCGAAGAAGCACACGTTTTGGGATCTTAGCTTGCTATTCAACATCAAAAATAACAAAAATAGGCTTCAATTCAGTTAAACCTAATTAAATATTGATTTTTCGCGCACAAATCGTACTCCACTATAATTGAAACGTGAATATGCATAAATAACTGTTCCGCTATCGCTCATATTCCGTAATATATACCGATAAATACTGATTTTTAACAAAGAAACGTAATATCCCTACATTCTGAACGCGCAGTTATGTGAATATGCGGCAAGCATCTGCTACGAAGCGGATGAATCGCAAGCATACTTCCGGTTGTATGGTTCATACAGTAATATCCACGACATTATGTCTAGAATGGGTTCAAAATCGGTCGAAAACTGATATTGAACTGGAATAACCCGAAGAAGCACAGGTTTTGGGATACAAGCGTGCTATTCAACATCAAAAATAACAAAAATAGGCTTCAATTCAGTTAAACCTAATTAAATATTGATTTTTCGCGCACAAATCGTACTCCACTATAATTGAAACGTAAATATGCATTAATAAATGTTTCGCTATCGCTCACATTCCGTAATATATACCGATAAATACTGATTTTTAACAAAGAAACGTAATATCCCTACATTCTGAACGCGCAATTATGTGAATATGCTGCTAGTTTCTGCTACGAAGCGGATGATTCGCATGAAAACTTCCTGTTATGAGGTTCCTACAGTAATATCCAGGACATTATGTCTAGAATGGGTTCTAAATCTGTCAAAAACTGATATTGAACTGGAATAATCCGAAGAAGCACACGTTTTGGGTTCTTAGCATTCTATTCCTCTTCAAAAATAACAAAAATAGGCTTCAATTCAGTTAATTCTAATGAAATATTGATTTTTCGCGCACAAATCGTACTCCACTGTAATTCAAACGTAAATATGCATTAATAAATGTTCCGCTATCGCTCATATTCCGTAATATATTCCGATAAATACTGATTTTTAACAAAGAAACGTAATATCCCTACATTCTGAACGCGCAATTATGTGAATATGCTGCTAGTATCTGCTACGAAGCGGATGAATCGCATGAAAACTTCCTGTTATAAGGTTCCTACAGTAATATCCAGGACATTATGATTAGAATGCGTTCAAAATCGGTCGAAATCTGATATTGAACTAGAATAAGCCGAAGAAGCACACGTTTCGGGATCTAAGCGCACTATTCCTCATCAAAAATAACAAAAATAGGCTTCAATTCAGTTGAACCTAATAAAATATTGATTTTTCGCGCACAAATCGTACTCCACTATAATTGAAACGTGAATATGCATAAATAAATATTCCGCTATCGCTCATATTCCGTAATTTACCGATAAATACTGATTTTCAACACAAAAACGTAATATCCCTACATTCTGAACGCGCAATTATGTGAATATGCTGCTAGTATCTGCTACGAAGCGGATGAATCGCACGCAAACTTCCGGTTATATGGTTCTTACAGTTATATCCACGACATAATGTCTAGAATGGGTTCAAAATCGGTCGAAAACTTATATTAAACTAAAGTAACCCGAAGAAGCACACGTTTTGGGATCTTAGCGTGCTATTTCTCTTCAAATATAACAAAAATGCCCTTCAATTCAGTAAAAACCTAATAAAATACTGATTTATCAGGCACAAATCGTACTCCACCATGGTTGAGACGTGAATATACATGGATGAATGTTCCGCTATCGCTCATATTCCGTAATATACCGATAAATGCTGGTTTTCAACAAAGAAACGTAATATCCCTAAACTCTAAACACGATAATACGTTAGAAAACGGCTAGTATCTGCTACGAAGCGGATGAATCGCACGCAAACTTCCGGTTATATGGTTCTTACAGTTATATCCACGACATAATGTCTAGAATGGGTTCAAAATCGGTCGAAAACTTATATTGAACTAGAATAACCCGAAGAAGCACACGCTTTGGGATCTTAGCGCGCTATTCCTCATCAAAAATAACAAAAATAGGCTTCAATTCAGTTGAACCTAATTAAATATTGATTTTTCGCGCACAAATCGTACTCCACTATAATTGATACGTGAATATGCATAAATAAATGTTCCGCTATCGCTCATATTCCGTAATATACCGATTAATACTGATTTTCAACAAAGAAACGTAATATCCCTACATTCTTAACGGGCTATTATGTGAATATGCGGCTAGTTTCTGCTACGAAGAGGATGAATCGCATGCAAACTTCCTGTTATAAGGTTCCTACAGTAATATCCAGGACATTATGTCTAGAATGGGTTCAAAATCGGTCAAAAACTGATATTGAACTGGAATAATCCGAAGAAGCACACGTTTTGGGTTCTTAGCATGCTATTCCTCGTCAAAAATAACAAAAATAGGCTTCAATTCAGTAATAACCTAATGAAATATTGATTTTTCGCGCACAAATCGTACTCCACTATAATATAAACGTAAATATGCATTAATAAATGTTCCGCTATCGCTCATATTCCGTAATATATACCGATAAATACTGATTTTTAACAAAGAAACGTAATATCCCTACATTCTGAACGCGCAACTATGTGAATATGCTGCTAGTATCTGCTACGAAGCGGATGAATCGCATGAAAACTTCCTGTTATAAGGTTCCTACTGTAATATCCAGGACATAATGTCTAGAATGGGTTCAAAATCGGTCGAAAACTGTAATTGAACTAGAATAAGCCGAGAAAGCACACGTTTTGGGATCTTAGCGTGCTGTTCCTCATCAAAAAAACAAAAATGCCCTTCAACTCAGTAAAAACCTAACAAAATACTGATTTATCATGCACAAATCGTACTCCACCATGGTTGAGAAGTGAATATACATGGATTAATGTTCCGCTATCGCTCATATTCCGTAATATACCGATAAATGCTGGTTTTCAACAAAGAAACGTAATATCCCTAAACTCTAAACACGATAAATCGTTAGAAAACGGCTAGTATCTGCTACAAAGCGGATGAATCGAACGCAAACTTCCGGTTAAATGGTTCTTACAGTTATATCCACGACATTATGTCTAGAATGGGTTCAAATCGGTCGAAATCTGATATTGAACTGGAATAAGCCGAAGAATTACACGTTTCGGGATCTAAGCGTGCTATTCCTCATCAAAAATAACAAAAATAGGCTTCAATTCAGTGGAACCTAATGAAATATTGATTTTTCGCGCTAAAATCGTACTCCACTATAATTGAAACGTGAATATGCATAAATAAATGTTCCGCTATCGCTCCTATTCCGTAATATACCGATTAATACTGATTTTCAACAAAGAAACGTAATATCCCTACATTCTGAACGCGCAATTATGTGAATATGCTGCTAGTATCTGCTACGAAGCGGATGAATCGCATGAAAACTTCCTGTTATAAGGTTCCTACAGTAATATCCAGGACATTATGTCTAGAATGGGTTCAAAATCGGTCGAAAACTGATATTGAACTAGAATAACCCGAAGAAGCACACGTTGTGGGATCTTAGCGTGCTATTTCTCATCAAATATAACAAAAATGCCCTTCAATTCAGTAAAAACCTAATAAATCACTGATTTATCATGCACAAATCGTACTCCACCATGGTTGAGACTTGAATATACATGGAAAAATGTTCCGCTATCGCTCATATTTCGTAATATACCGATAAATGCTGGTTTTCAACAAAGAAACGTAATATCCCTAAACTCTAAACACGATAATACGTTAGAAAACGGCTAGTATCTGCTACGAAGCGGATGAATCGCACGCAAACTTCCGGTTATATGGTTCTTACAGTAATATCCAGGACATTATGTCTAGAATGGGTTCTAAATCGGTCAAAAACTGATATTAAACTGGAATAATACGAAGAAGCACACGTTTTGGGTTCTTAGCATGCTATTCCTCTTCAAAAATAACAAAAATAGGCTTCAATTCAGTTAATTCTAATGAAATATTGATTTTTCGCGCACAAATCGTACTCCACTATAATTCAAACGTAAATATGCATAAATAAATGTTCCGCTATCGCTCATATTCCGTAATATACCGATAAATACTGATTTTCAACAAAGAAACGTAATATCCCTACATTCTGAACGCGCAATTATGTGAATATGCTGCTAGTATCTGCTACGAAGCGGATGAATCGCATGAAAACTTCCTGTTATAAGGTTCCTACAGTAATATCCAGGACATTATGTCTAGAATGGGTTCAAAATCGGTCCAAAAATGATATTAAACTAGAATAATCCGAAAAAGCACACGTTTTTGGTTCTTAGCATGCTATTCCTCATCAAAAATAACAAAAATAGGCTTCAATTCAGTAATTACCTAATGAAATATTGATTTATCGCGCAAAATCGTACTCCACTATAATTGAAACGTGAATATGCATAAATAAATGTTCCGCTATCGCTCATATTCCGCAATATAACGATAAATACTGATTTTCAACAAAGAAACGATATTTTCCTACATTCTAAACGCGATAAAACGTAAATATGCTGCTAGTGTCTGCTACGAAGCGGATGAATCGCACACAAACTTCTGGTAATATGGTTCTTACAAATATATCCACGACATAATGACTAGAATGGGTTCAAAATCGGTCGAAAACTGATATTGAACTAGAATAACCCGAAAAAGCACACGTTTTGGGATCTTAGCGTGCTATTGCTCATCAAAAATAACAAGAAGAGGCTTGAATTCAGTTAAACCTAATGAAATATTGATTTTTCGCGCACAAATCGTACTCCACTATAATTCAAACGTAAATATGCATTAATAAATGTTCCGCTATCGCTCATATTCCGTAATATATACCGATAAATACTGATTTTTAACAAAGAAACGTAATATCCCTACATTCTGAACGCGCAATTATGTGAATATGCTGCTAGTATCTGCTACGAAGCGGATGAATCGCATGAAAACTTCCTGTTATAAGGTTCCTACAGTAATATCCAGGACATTATGTCTAGAATGGGTTCAAAATCGGTCGAAAACTGATATTGAACTAGAATAACCCGAAGAAGCACACGTTTTGGGATCTTAGCGTGCTATTGCTCATCAAAAATAACAAGAAGAGGCTTGAATTCAGTTAAACCTAATGAAATATTGATTTTTCGCGCACAAATCGTACTCCACTATAATTCAAACGTAAATATGCATTAATAAATGTTCCGCTATCGCTCATATTCCGTAATATATACCGATAAATACTGATTTTTAACAAAGAAACGTAATATCCCTACATTCTGAACGCGCAATTATGTGAATATGCTGCTAGTATCTGCTACGAAGCGGATGAATCGCATGAAAACTTCCTGTTATAAGGTTCCTACAGTAATATCCAGGACATTATGTCTAGAATGGGTTCAAAATCGGTCGAAAACTGATATTGAACTAGAATAACCCGAAGAAGCACACGTTTTGGGATATAAGAGTGCTATTCAACATCAAAAATAACAAAAATAGACTTCAATTCAGTTAAACCTAATGAAATATTGATTTTTCGCGCACAAATCGTACTCCACTATAATATAAACGTAAATATTCATTAATAAATGTTCCGCTATCGCTCATATTCCGTAATATATACCGATAAATACTGATTTTTAACAAAGAAACGTAATATCCCTACATTCTGAACGCGCAACTATGTGAATATGCTGCTAGTATCTGCTACGAAGCGGATGAATCGCATGAAAACTTCCTGTTATAAGGTTCCTACAGTAATATCCAGGACATTATGTCTAGAATGGGTTCAAAATCGGTCCAAAAATGATATTAAACTAGAATAATCCGAAAAAGCACACGTTTTTGGTTCTTAGCATGCTATTCCTCATCAAAAATAACAAAAATAGGCTTCAATTCAGTAATTACCTAATGAAATATTGATTTATCGCTCAAAATCGTACTCCACTATAATTGAAACGTGAATATGCATAAATAAATGTTCCGCTATCGCTCATATTCCGCAATATAACGATAAATACTGATTTTCAACAAAGAAACGATATTTTCCTACATTCTAAACGCGATAAAACGTAAATATGCTGCTAGTGTCTGCTACGAAGCGGATGAATCGCACACAAACTTCTGGTAATATGGTTCTTACAAATATATCCACGACATAATGACTAGAATGGGTTCAAAATCGGTCGAAAACTGATATTGAACTAGAATAACCCGAAAAAGCACACGTTTTGGGATCTTAGCGTGCTATTGCTCATCAAAAATAACAAGAAGAGGCTTGAATTCAGTTAAACCTAATGAAATATTGATTTTTCGCGCACAAATCGTACTCCACTATAATTCAAACGTAAATATGCATTAATAAATGTTCCGCTATCGCTCATATTCCGTAATATATACCGATAAATACTGATTTTTAACAAAGAAACGTAATATCCCTACATTCTGAACGCGCAATTATGTGAATATGCTGCTAGTATCTGCTACGAAGCGGATGAATCGCATGAAAACTTCCTGTTATAAGGTTCCTACAGTAATATCCAGGACATTATGTCTAGAATGGGTTCAAAATCGGTCGAAAACTGATATTGAACTAGAATAACCCGAAGAAGCACACGTTTTGGGATCTTAGCGTGCTATTGCTCATCAAAAATAACAAGAAGAGGCTTGAATTCAGTTAAACCTAATGAAATATTGATTTTTCGCGCACAAATCGTACTCCACTATAATTCAAACGTAAATATGCATTAATAAATGTTCCGCTATCGCTCATATTCCGTAATATATACCGATAAATACTGATTTTTAACAAAGAAACGTAATATCCCTACATTCTGAACGCGCAATTATGTGAATATGCTGCTAGTATCTGCTACGAAGCGGATGAATCGCATGAAAACTTCCTGTTATAAGGTTCCTACAGTAATATCCAGGACATTATGTCTAGAATGGGTTCAAAATCGGTCGAAAACTGATATTGAACTAGAATAACCCGAAGAAGCACACGTTTTGGGATATAAGAGTGCTATTCAACATCAAAAATAACAAAAATAGACTTCAATTCAGTTAAACCTAATGAAATATTGATTTTTCGCGCACAAACCGTACTCCACTATAATATAAACGTAAATATTCATTAATAAATGTTCCGCTATCGCTCATATTCCGTAATATATACCGATAAATACTGATTTTTAACAAAGAAACGTAATATCCCTACATTCTGAACGCGCAACTATGTGAATATGCTGCTAGTATCTGCTACGAAGCGGATGAATCGCATGAAAACTTCCTGTTATAAGGTTCCTACTGTAATATCCAGGACATAATGTCTAGAATGGGTTCAAAATCGGTCGAAAACTGTAATTGAACTAGAATAAGCCGAGGAAGCACACGTTTTGGGATCTTAGCGTGCTGTTCCTCATCAAAAATAACAAAAATGCCCTTCAATTCAGTAAAAACCTAACAAAATACTGATTTATCATGCACAAATCGTACTCCACCATGGTTGAGACGTGAATATACATGGATTAATGTTCCGCTATCGCTCATATTCCGTAATATACCGATAAATGCTGGTTTTCAACAAAGAAACGTAATAACCCTAAACTCTAAACACGATAAATCGTTAGAAAACGGCTAGTATCTGCTACAAAGCGGATGAATCGAACGCAAACTTCCGGTTAAATGGTTCTTACAGTTATATCCACGACATTATGTCTAGAATGGGTTCAAATCGGTCGAAATCTGATATTGAACTAGAATAAGCCGAAGAATTACACGTTTCGGGATCTAAGCGTGCTATTCCTCATCAAAAATAACAAAAATAGGCTTCAATTCAGTGGAACCTAATGAAATATTGATTTTTCGCGCTAAAATCGTACTCCACTATAATTGAAACGTGAATATGCATAAATAAATGTTCCGCTATCGCTCCTATTCCGTAATATACCGATTAATACTGATTTTCAACAAAGAAACGTAATATCCCTACATTCTGAACTCGCAATTATGTGAATATGCTGCTAGTATCTGCTACGAAGCGGATGAATCGCATGAAAACTTCCTGTTATAAGGTTCCTACAGTAATATCCAGGACATTATGTCTAGAATGGGTTCAAAATCGGTCGAAAACTGATATTGAACTAGAATAACCCGAAGAAGCACACGTTTTGGGATCTTAGCGTGCTATTTCTCATCAAATATAACAAAAATGCCCTTCAATTCAGTAAAAACCTAATAAATCACTGATTTATCATGCACAAATCGTACTCCACCATGGTTGAGACTTGAATATACATGGAAAAATGTTCCGCTATCGCTCATATTTCGTAATATACCGATAAATGCTGGTTTTCAACAAAGAAACGTAATATCCCTAAACTCTAAACACGATAATACGTTAGAAAACGGCTAGTATCTGCTACGAAGCGGATGAATCGCAAGCAAACTTCCGGTTATATGGTTCTTACAGTAATATCCAGGACATTATGTCTAGAATGGGTTCTAAATCGGTCAAAAACTGATATTAAACTGGAATAATACGAAGAAGCACACGTTTTGGGTTCTTAGGATGCTATTCCTCTTCAAAAATAACAAAAATAGGCTTCAATTCAGTTAATTCTAATGAAATATTGATTTTTCGCGCACAAATCGTACTCCACTATAATATAAACGTAAATATTCATTAATAAATGTTCCGCTATCGCTCATATTCCGTAATATATACCGATAAATACTGATTTTTAACAAAGAAACGTAATATCCCTACATTCTGAACGCGCAACTATGTGAATATGCTGCTAGTATCTGCTACGAAGCGGATGAATCGCATGAAAACTTCCTGTTATAAGGTTCCTACTGTAATATCCGGGACATAATGTCTAGAATGGGTTCAAAATCGGTCGAAAACTGTAATTGAACTAGAATAAGCCGAGGAAGCACACGTTTTGGGATCTTAGCGTGCTGTTCCTCATCAAAAATAACAAAAATAGGCTTGAATTCAGTTGAACCTAATTAAATATTGATTTTTCGCGAACAAATCGTACTCCACTATAATTCAAACGTAAATATGCATAAATAAATGTTCCGCTATCGCTCATATTCCGTAATATATACCGATAAATACTGATTTTTAACAAAGAAACGTAATATCCCTACATTCTGAACGCGCAATTATGTGAATATGCTGCTAGTATCTGCTATGAAGCGGATGAATCGCATGAAAACTTCCTGTTATAAGGTTCCTACAGTAATATCCAGGACATTATGTCTAGAATGGGTTCAAAATCGGTCCAAAAATGATATTAAACTAGAATAATCCGAAAAAGCACACGTTTTTGGTTCTTAGCATGCTATTCCTCATCAAAAATAACAAAAATAGGCTTCAATTCAGTAATTACCTAATGAAATATTGATTTATCGCGCAAAATCGTACTCCACTATAATTGAAACGTGAATATGCATAAATAAATGTTCCGCTATCGCTCATATTCCGCAATATAACGATAAATACTGATTTTCAACAAAGAAACGATATTTTCCTACATTCTAAACGCGATAAAACGTAAATATGCTGCTAGTGTCTGCTACGAAGCGGATGAATCGCACACAAACTTCTGGTAATATGGTTCTTACAAATATATCCACGACATAATGACTAGAATGGGTTCAAAATCGGTCGAAAACTGATATTGAACTAGAATAACCCGAAAAAGCACACGTTTTGGGATCTTAGCGTGCTAATGCTCATCAAAAATAACAAGAAGAGGCTTGAATTCAGTTAAACCTAATGAAATATTGATTTTTCGCGCACAAATCGTACTCCACTATAATTCAAACGTAAATATGCATTAATAAATGTTCCGCTATCGCTCATATTCCGTAATATATACCGATAAATACTGATTTTTAACAAAGAAACGTAATATCCCTACATTCTGAACGCGCAATTATGTGAATATGCTGCTAGTATCTGCTACGAAGCGGATGAATCGCATGAAAACTTCCTGTTATAAGGTTCCTACAGTAATATCCAGGACATTATGTCTAGAATGGGTTCTAAATCGGTCAAAAAGTGATATTGAACTGGAATAATCCGAAGAAGCACACGTTTTGGGTTCTTAGCATGCTATTCCTCTTCAAAAATAACAAAAATAGACTTCAATTCAGTTAATTCTAATGAATTATTGATTTTTCGCGCACAAATCGTACTCCACTATAATTCAAACGTAAATTTGCATTAATAAATGTTCCGCTATCGCTCATATTCCGTAATATATTCCGATAAATACTGATTTTTAACAAAGAAACGTAATATCCCTACATTCTGAACGCGCAATTATGTGAATATGCTGCTAGTATCTGCTACGAAGCGGATGAATCGCATGAAAACTTCCTGTTATAAGGTTCCTACAGTAATATCCAGGACATTATGTCTAGAATGGGTTCAAAATCGGTCGAAAACTGATATTGAACTAGAATAACCCGAAGAAGCACACGTTTTGGGATATAAGAGTGCTATTCAACATCAAAAATAACAAAAATAGACTTCAATTCAGTTAAACCTAATGAAATATTGATTTTTCGCGCACAAATCGTACTCCACTATAATTCAAACGTAAATATGCATTAATAAATGTTCCGCTATCGCTCATATTCCGTAATATACCGATAAATGCTTGTCTTCAACAAAGAAACGTAATATCCCTAAACTCTAAACACGATAATACGTTAGAAAACGGATAGTATCTGCTACGAAGCGGATGAATCGCACGCAAACTTCCGGTTATATGGTTCTTACAGTAATATCCACGACATAATGTCTAGAATGGGTTCAAAATCGGTCGAAAACTTATATTGAACTAGAATAACCCAAAGAAGCACACGTTTTGGGATCTTAGCGTGCTATTCCTCATCAAAAATAACAAAAATAGGCTTCAATTCAGTTGAACCTAATTAAATATTGATTTTTCGCGCACAAATCGTACTCCACTATAATATAAACGTAAATATTCATTAATAAATGTTCCGCTATCGCTCATATTCCGTAATATATACCGATAAATACTGATTTTTAACAAAGAAACGTAATATCCCTACATTCTGAACGCGCAACTATGTGAATATGCTGCTAGTATCTGCTACGAAGCGGATGAATCGCATGAAAACTTCCTGTTATAAGGTTCCTACAGTAATATCCAGGACATCATGTCTAGAATGGGTTCAAAATCGGTCGAAAACTGATATTGAACTGGAATAAGCCGAAGAAGCACACGTTTCGGGATCTAAGCGTGCTATTTCTCATCAAATATAACAAAAATGCCCTTCAATTCAGTAAAAACCTAATAAAATACTGATTTATCATGCACAAATCGTACTCCGCCATGGTTGAGACGTGAATATACATGGATAAATGTTCCGCTATCGCTCATATTCCGTAATATACCGATAAATGCTGGTTTTCAACAAAGAAACGTAATACCTCTAAACTCTTAACACGATAATACGTTAGAAAACGGCTAGTATCTGCTACGAAGCGGATGAATCGCATGAAAACTTCCTGTTATAAGGTTCCTACAGTAATATCCAGGACATTATGTCTAGAATGGGTTCTAAATCGGTCAAAAACTGATATTAAACTGGAATAATCCGAAGAAGCACACGTTTTGGGTTCTTAGCGTGCTATTCCTCTTCAAAAATAACAAAAATAGGCTTCAATTCAGTTAAACCTAATGAATTATTGATTTTTCGCGCACAAATCGTACTCCACTATAATTCAAACGTAAATATGCATTAATAAATGTTCCGCTATCGCTCATATTCCGTAATATATACCGATAAATACTGATTTTTAACAAAGAAACGTAATATCCCTACATTCTGAACGCGCAATTATGTGAATATGCTGCTAGTATCTGCTACGAAGCGGATGAATCGCATGAAAACTTCCTGTTATAAGGTTCCTACAGTAATATCCAGGACATTATGTCTAGAATGGGTTCAAAATCGGTCGAAAACTGATATTGAACTAGAATAACCCGAAGAAGCACACGTTTTGGGATATAAGCGTGCTATTCAACATCAAAAATAACAAAAATAGGCTTCAATTCAGTTAAACCTAATGAAATATTGATTTTTCGCGCACAAATCGTACTCCACTATAATATAAACGTAAATATTCATTAATAAATGTTCCGCTATCGCTCATATTCCGTAATATATACCGATAAATACTGATTTTTAACAAAGAAACGTAATATCCCTACATTCTGAACGCGCAACTATGTGAATATGCGGCAAGCATCTGCTACGAAGCGGATGAATCGCAAGCATACTTCCGGTTGTATGGTTCATACAGTAATATCCACGACATTATGTCTAGAATGGGTTCAAAATCGGTCGAAAACTGATATTGAACTGGAATAACCCGAAGAAGCACAGGTTTTGGGATATAAGCGTGCTATTCAACATCAAAAATAACAAAAATAGGCTTCAATTCAGTTGAACCTAATTAAATATTGATTTTTCGCGCACAAATCGTACTCCACTATAATTGAAACGTAAATATGCATTAATAAATGTTTCGCTATCGCTCATATTCCGTAATATATACCGATAAATACTGATTTTTAACAAAGAAACGTAATATCCCTACATTCTGAACGCGCAATTATGTGAATATGCTGCTAGTATCTGCTACGAAGCGGATGAATCGCATGAAAACTTCCTGTTATGAGGTTCCTACAGTAATATCCAGGACATTATGTCTAGAATGGGTTCTAAATCGGTCAAAAACTGATATTGAACTGGAATAATCCGAAGAAGCACACGTTTTGGGTTCTTAGCATGCTATTCCTCTTCAAAAATAACAAAAATAGGCTTCAATTCAGTTAATTCTAATGAAATATTGATTTTTCGCGCACAAATCGTACTCCACTATAATTCAAACGTAAATATGCATTAATAAATGTTCCGCTATCGCTCATATTCCGTAATATATACCGATAAATACTGATTTTTAACAAAGAAACGTAATATCCCTACATTCTGAACGCGCAATTATGTGAATATGCTGCTAGTATCTGCTACGAAGCGGATGAATCGCATGAAAACTTCCTGTTATAAGGTTCCTACAGTAATATCCAGGACATTATGTCTAGAATGGGTTCAAAATCGGTCGAAAACTGATATTGAACTAGAATAACCCGAAGAAGCACACGTTTTGGGATATAAGCGTGCTATTCAACATCAAAAATAACAAAAATAGGCTTCAATTCAGTTAAACCTAATGAAATATTGATTTTTCGCGCACAAATCGTACTCCACTATAATATAAACGTAAATATTCATTAATAAATGTTCCGCTATCGCTCATATTCCGTAATATATACCGATAAATACTGATTTGTAACAAAGAAACGTAATATCCCTACATTCTGAACGCGCAGTAATGTGAATATGCTGCTAGTATCTGCTACAAAGCGGATGAATCGAACGCAAACTTCCGGTTAAATGGTTTTTACAGTTATATCCACGACATTATGTCTAGAATGGGTTCAAATCGGTCGAAATCTGATATTGAACTAAAATAAGCCGAAGAATTACACGTTTCGGGATCTAAGCGTGCTATTCCTCATCAAAAATAACAAAAATAGGCTTCAATTCAGTGGAACCTAATAAAATATTGATTTTTCGCGCACAAATCGTACTCCACTATAATTCAAACGTAAATATGCATTAATAAATGTTCCGCTATCGCTCATATTCCGTAATATATACCGATAAATACTGATTTTTAACAAAGAAACGTAATATCCCTACATTCTGAACGCGCAATTATGTGAATATGCTGCTAGTATCTGCTACGAAGCGGATGAATCGCATGAAAACTTCCTGTTATAAGGTTCCTACAGTAATATCCAGGACATCATGTCTAGAATGGGTTCAAAATCGGTCGAAAACTGATATTGAACTGGAATAAGCCGAAGAAGCACACGTTTCGGGATCTAAGCGTGCTATTTCTCATCAAATATAACAAAAATGCCCTTCAATTCAGTAAAAACCTAATAAAATACTGATTTATCATGCACAAATCGTACTCCGCCATGGTTGAGACGTGAATATACATGGATAAATGTTCCGCTATCGCTCATATTCCGTAATATACCGATAAATGCTGGTTTTCAACAAAGAAACGTAATACCTCTAAACTCTTAACACGATAATACGTTAGAAAACGGCTAGTATCTGCTACGAAGCGGATGAATCGCATGAAAACTTCCTGTTATAAGGTTCCTACAGTAATATCCAGGACATTATGTCTAGAATGGGTTCTAAATCGGTCAAAAACTGATATTAAACTGGAATAATCCGAAGAAGCACACGTTTTGGGTTCTTAGCGTGCTATTCCTCTTCAAAAATAACAAAAATAGGCTTCAATTCAGTTAAACCTAATGAAATATTGATTTTTCGCGCACAAATCGTACTCCACTATAATATAAACGTAAATATTCATTAATAAATGTTCCGCTATCGCTCATATTCCGTAATATATACCGATAAATACTGATTTTTAACAAAGAAACGTAATATCCCTACATTCTGAACGCGCAACTATGTGAATATGCGGCAAGCATCTGCTACGAAGCGGATGAATCGCATGAAAACTTCCTGTTATAAGGTTCCTACAGTAATATCCAGGACATTATGTCTAGAATGGGTTCAAAATCGGTCGAAAACTGATATTGAACTAGAATAACCCGAAGAAGCACACGTTTTGGGATATAAGCTTGCTATTCAACATCAAAAATAACAAAAATAGGCTTCAATTCAGTTAAACCTAATGAAATATTGATTTTTCGCGCACAAATCGTACTCCACTATAATATAAACGTAAATATTCATTAATAAATGTTCCGCTATCGCTCATATTCCGTAATATATACCGATAAATACTGATTTTTAACAAAGAAACGTAATATCCCTACATTCTGAACGCGCAACTATGTGAATATGCGGCAAGCATCTGCTACGAAGCGGATGAATCGCAAGCATACTTCCGGTTGTATGGTTCATACAGTAATATCCACGACATTATGTCTAGAATGGGTTCAAAATCGGTCGAAAACTGATATTGAACTGGAATAACCCGAAGAAGCACAGGTTTTGGGATACAAGCGTGCTATTCAACATCAAAAATAACAAAAATAGGCTTCAATTCAGTTAAACCTAATTAAATATTGATTTTTCGCGCACAAATCGTACTCCACTATAATTGAAACGTAAATATGCATTAATAAATGTTTCGCTATCGCTCACATTCCGTAATATATACCGATAAATACTGATTTTTAACAAAGAAACGTAATATCCCTACATTCTGAACGCGCAATTATGTGAATATGCTGCTAGTATCTGCTACGAAGCGGATGAATCGCATGAAAACTTCCTGTTATGAGGTTCCTACAGTAATATCCAGGACATTATGTCTAGAATGGGTTCTAAATCGGTCAAAAACTGATATTGAACTGGAATAATCCGAAGAAGCACACGTTTTGGGTTCTTAGCATTCTATTCCTCTTCAAAAATTCAATTCAGTGGAACCTAATGAAATATTGATTTTTCGCGCTAAAATCGTACTCCACTATAATTGAAACGTGAATATGCATAAAGTAATGTTCCGCTATCGCTCATATTCCGCAATATAACGATAAATACTGATTTTCAACAAAGAAACGATATTTTCCTACATTCTAAACGCGATAAAACGTAAATATGCTGCTAGTGTCTGCTACGAAGCGGATGAATCGCATGAAAACTTCTGGTAATATGGTTCTTACAAATATATCCACGACATAATGACTAGAATGGGTTCAAAATCGGTCGAAAACTGATATTGAACTAGAATAACCCGAAAAAGCACACGTTTTGGGATCTTAGCGTGCTAATGCTCATCAAAAATAACAAGAAGAGGCTTGAATTCAGTTAAACCTAATGAAATATTGATTTTTCGCGCACAAATCGTACTCCACTATAATTCAAACGTAAATATGCATTAATAAATGTTCCGCTATCGCTCATATTCCGTAATATATACCGATAAATACTGATTTTCAACAAAGAAACGTAATATCCCTACATTCTGAACGCGCAATTATGTGAATATGCTGCTAGTATCTGCTACGAAGCGGATGAATCGCATGAAAACTTCCTGTTATAAGGTTCCTACAGTAATATCCAGGACATTATGTCTAGAATGGGTTCTAAATCGGTCAAAAAGTGATATTGAACTGGAATAATCCGAAGAAGCACACGTTTTGGGTTCTTAGCATGCTATTCCTCTTCAAAAATAACAAAAATAGACTTCAATTCAGTTAATTCTAATGAAATATTGATTTTTCGCGCACAAATCGTACTCCACTATAATTCAAACGTAAATTTGCATTAATAAATGTTCCGCTATCGCTCATATTCCGTAATATATTCCGATAAAAACTGATTTTTAACAAAGAAACGTAATATCCCTACATTCTGAACGCGCAATTATGTGAATATGCTGCTAGTATCTGCTACGAAGCGGATGAATCGCATGAAAACTTCCTGTTATAAGGTTCCTACAGTAATATCCAGGACATTATGATTAGAATGGGTTCAAAATCGGTCGAAAACTGATATTGAACTAGAATAACCCGAAGAAGCACACGTTTTGGGATATAAGAGTGCTATTCAACATCAAAAATAACAAAAATAGACTTCAATTCAGTTAAACCTAATGAAATATTGATTTTTCGCGCACAAATCGTACTCCACTATAATATAAACGTAAATATTCATTAATAAATGTTCCGCTATCGCTCAAATTCCGTAACATATACCGATAAATACTGATTTTTAACAAAGGAACGTAATATCCCTACATTCTGAACGCGCAACTATGTGAATATGCTGCTAGTATCTGCTACGAAGCGGATGAATCGCATGCATACTTCAGGTTGTATGGTTCATACAGTAATATCCACGACATTAGTCTAGAATGGGTTCAAAATCGGTCGAAAACTGATATTGAAATGGAATAACCCGAAGAAGCACACGTTTTGGGATCTAAGCGTGCTATTCCTCATCAAAAATAACAAAAATAGGCTTCAATTCAGTTAATTCTAATGAAATATTGATTTTTCGCGCACAAATCGTACTCCACTATAATTCAAACGTAAATATGCATTAATAAATGTTCCGCTATCGCGCATATTCCGTAATATATTCCGATAAATACTGATTTTTAACAAAGAAACGTAATATCCCTACATTCTGAACGCGCAATTATGTGAATATGCTGCTAGTATCTGCTACGAAGCGGATGAATCGCATGAAAACTTCCTGTTATAAGGTTCCTACAGTAATATCCAGGACATTATGATTAGAATGGGTTCAAAATCGGTCGAAAACTGATATTGAACTAGAATAACCCGAAGAAGCACACGTTTTGGGATATAAGAGTGCTATTCAACATCAAAAATAACAAAAATAGACTTCAATTCAGTTAAACCTAATGAAATATTGATTTTTCGCGCACAAATCGTACTCCACTATAATATAAACGTAAATATTCATTAATAAATGTTCCGCTATCGCTCAAATTCCGTAATATATACCGATAAATACTGATTTTTAACAAAGAAACGTAATAACCCTACATTCTGAACGCGCAACTATGTGAATATGCTGCTAGTATCTGCTACGAAGCGGATGAATCGCATGCATACTTCAGGTTGTACGGTTCATACAGTAATATCCACGACATTAGTCTAGAATGGGTTCAAAATCGGTCGAAAACTGATATTGAACTGGAATAACCCGAAGAAGCACACGTTTTGGGATCTAAGCGTGCTATTCCTCATCAAAAATAACAAAAATAGGCTTCAATTCAGTGGAGCCTAATGAAATATTGATTTTTCGCGCTAAAATCGTACTCCACTATAATTGAAACGTGAATATGCATAAATAAATGTTCCGCTATCGCTCCTATTCCGTAATATACCGATAAATACTGATTTTCAACAAAGAAACGTAATATCCCTACATTCTGAACGCGCAATTATGTGAATATGCTGCTAGTATCTGCTACGAAGCGGATGAATCGCATGAAAACTTCCTGTTATAAGGTTCCTACAGTAATATCCAGGACATTATGTCTAGAATGGGTTCTAAATCGGTCAAAAAGTGATATTGAACTGGAATAATCCGAAGAAGCAAACGTTTTGGGTTCTTAGCATGCTATTCCTCTTCAAAAATAACAAAAATAGACTTCAATTCAGTTAATTCTAATGAAATATTGATTTTTCGCGCACAAATCGTACTCCACTATAATTCAAACGTAAATTTGCATTAATAAATGTTCCGCTATCGCTCATATTCCGTAATATATTCCGATAAATACTGATTTTTAACAAAGAAACGTAATATCCCTACATTCTGAACGCGCAATTATGTGAATATGCTGCTAGTATCTGCTACGAAGCGGATGAATCGCATGAAAACTTCCTGTTATAAGGTTCCTACAGTAATATCCAGGACATTATGATTAGAATGGGTTCAAAATCGGTCGAAAACTGATATTGAACTAGAATAACCCGAAGAAGCACACGTTTTGGGATATAAGAGTGCTATTCAACATCAAAAATAACAAAAATAGGCTTCCATTCAGTTAAACCTAATGAAATATTGATTTTTCGAGCACAAATCGTACTCCACTATAATTCAAACGTAAATATGCATTAATAAATGTTCCGCTATCGCTCATATTCCGTAATATATACCGATAAATACTGATTTTTAACAAAGAAACGTAATATTTCTACATTCTGAACGCGCAATTATGTGAATATGCTGCTAGTATCTGCTACGAAGCGGATGAATCGCATGCAACCTTCTGGTTATATGGTTCATACAGTAATATCCACGACATTATGTCTAGAATGGGTTCAAAATCGGTCGAAAACTGATATTAAACTGGAATAATCCGAAGAAGCACACGTTTTGGGTTCTTAGCATGCTATTCCTCTTCAAAAATAACAAAAATAGGCTTCAATTCAGTTAATTCTAATGAAATATTGATTTTTCGCGCACAAATCGTACTCCACTATAATTCAAACGTAAATATGCATTAATAAATGTTCCGCTATCGCTCATATTCCGTAATATATACCGATAAATACTGATTTTTAACAAAGAAACGTAATATCCCTACATTCTGAACGCGCAATTATGTGAATATGCTGCTAGTATCTGCTACGAAGCGGATGAATCGCATGAAAACTTCCTGTTATAAGGTTCCTACAGTAATATCCAGGACATTATGTCTAGAATGGGTTCAAAATCGGTCGAAAACTGATATTGAACTAGAATAACCCGAAGAAGCACACGTTTTGGGATATAAGCTTGCTATTCAACATCAAAAATAACAAAAATAGGCTTCAATTCAGTTAAACCTTATGAAATATTGATTTTTCGCGCACAAATCGTACTCCACTATAATTCAAACGTAAATATGCATTAATAAATGTTCCGCTATCGCTCATATTCCGTAATATATACCGATAAATACTGATTTTTAACAAAGAAACGTAATATCCCTACATTCTGAACGCGCAATTATGTGAATATGCTGCTAGTATCTGCTACGAAGCGGATGAATCGCATGAAAACTTCCTGTTATAAGGTTCCTACAGTAATATCCAGGACATTATGTCTAGAATGGGTTCAAAATCGGTCGAAAACTGATATTGAACTAGAATAACCCGAAGAAGCACACGTTTTGGGATATAAGCTTGCTATTCAACATCAAAAATAACAAAAATAGGCTTCAATTCAGTTAAACCTAATGAAATATTGATTTTTCGCGCACAAATCGTACTCCACTATAATATAAACGTAAATATTCATTAATAAATGTTCCGCTATCGCTCATATTCCGTAATATATACCGATAAATACTGATTTTTAACAAAGAAACGTAATATCCCTACATTCTGAACGCGCAACTATGTGAATATGCTGCTAGTATCTGCTACGAAGCGGATGAATCGCATGAAAACTTCCTGTTATAAGGTTCCTACAGTAATATCCAGGACATTATGTCTAGAATGGGTTCAAAATCGGTCCAAAAATGATATTAAACTAGAATAATCCGAAGAAGCAACGTTTTTGGTTCTTAGCATGCTATTCCTCATCAAAAATAACAAAAATAGGCTTCAATTCAGTAATTACCTAATGAAATATTGATTTATCGCGCAAAATCGTACTCCACTATAATTGAAACGTGAATATGCATAAATAAATGTTCCGCTATCGCTCATATTCCGCAATATAACGATAAATACTGATTTTCAACAAAGAAACGATATTTTCCTACATTCTAAACGCGATAAAACGTAAATATGCTGCTAGTGTCTGCTACGAAGCGGATGAATCGCACACAAACTTCTGGTAATATGGTTCTTACAAATATATCCACGACATAATGACTAGAATGGGTTCAAAATCGGTCGAAAACTGATATTGAACTAGAATAACCCGAAGAAGCACACGTTTTGGGATCTTAGCGTGCTATTGCTCATCAAAAATAACTAGAAGAGGCTTGAATTCAGTTAAACCTAATGAAATATTGATTTTTCGCGCACAAATCGTACTCCACTATAATTCAAACGTAAATATGCATTAATAAATGTTCCGCTATCGCTCATATTCCGTAATATATACCGATAAATACTGATTTTTAACAAAGAAACGTAATATCCCTACATTCTGAACGCGCAATTATGTGAATATGCTGCTAGTATCTGCTACGAAGCGGATGAATCGCATGAAAACTTCCTGTTATAAGGTTCGTACATTAATATCCAGGACATTATGTCTAGAATGGGTTCTAAATCGGTCGAAAACTGATATTGAACTGGAATAACCCGAAGAAGCACACGTTTTGGGATCTGAGCGTGCTATTTCTCATCATATATAACAAAAATTCCCTTCAATTCAGTAAAAACCTAATAAAATACTGATTTATCATGCACAAATCGTACTCCACCATGGTTGAGACGTAAATATACATGGATAAATGTTCCGCTATCGCTCATATTCCGTAATATACCTATAAATGCTGGTTTTCAACAAAGAAACGTAAACTCCCTAAACTCTAAACACGATAATACGTTAGAAAACGGCTAGTATATTCTACGAAGCGGATGAATCGCACGCAAACTTCCGGTTATATGGTTCTTACAGTTATATCCACGACATAATGTCTAGAATGGGTTCAAAATCGGTCGAAAACTTATATTAAACTAGAATAACCCGAAGAAGCACACGCTTTGGGATCTTAGCGCGCTATTCCTCATCAAAAATAACAAAAATAGGCTTCAATTCAGTTGAACCTAATTAAATATTGATTTTTCGCGCACAAATCGTACTCCACTATGGTGAAAACGTGAATATGCATAAATAAATGTACTGCTATCGTTCATATTCCGTAATATACCGATAAAAACTGATGTTCAACAAAGAAATGTAATATTTCCTCATTCTTAACGCGATAAGACGCGAAAATGCGGCAAGTATCTGCTACGAAGCGGATGAATCGCATGCAAACTTCCGGTTATATGGTTCATACAGTAATATCCACGAAATTATGTCTAGAATGGGTTCAAAATCGGTCGAAATCTGATATTGAACTAGAATAAGCCGAAGAAGCACACGTTTCGGGATCTAAGCGCACTATTCCTCATCAAAAATAACAAAAATAGGCTTCAATTCAGTTGAACCTAATAAAATATTGATTTTTCGCGCACAAATCGTACTCCACTATAATTGAAACGTGAATTTGCATAAATAAATTTTCCGCTATCGCTCATATTCCGTAATATACCGATAAATACTGATTTTCAACACAGAAACGTAATATCCCTACATTCTGAACGCGCAATTATGTGAATATGCTGCTAGTATCTGCTACGAAGCGGATGAATCGCACGCAAACTTCCGGTTATATGGTTCTTACAGTTATATCCACGACATAATGTCTAGAATGGGTTCAAAATCGGTCGAAAACTTATATTGAACTAAAGTAACCCGAAGAAGCACACGTTTTGGGATCTAAGCGTGCTATTTCTCTTCAAATATAACAAAAATGCCCTTCAATTCAGTAAAAACCTAATAAAATACTGATTTATCATGCACAAATCGTACTCCACCATGGTTGAGACGTGAATATACATGGATGAATGTTCCGCTATCGCTCATATTCCGTAATATACCGATAAATGCTGGTTTTCAACAAAGAAACGTAATATCCCTAAACTCTAAACACGATAATACGTTAGAAAACGGCTAGTTTCTGCTACGAAGCGGATGAATCGCACGCAAACTTCCGGTTATATGGTTCTTACAGTTATATCCACGACATAATGTTTAGAATGGGTTCAAAATCGGTCGAAAACTTATATTGAACTAGAATAACCCGAAGAAGCACACGCTTTGGGATCTTAGCGCGCTATTCCTCATCAAAAATAACAAAAATAGGCTTCAATTCAGTTGAACCTAATTAAATATTGATTTTTCGCGCACAAATCGTACTCTACTATAATTGAAACGTGAATATGCATAAATAAATGTTCCGCTATCGCTCATATTCCGTAATATACCGATTAATACTGATTTTCAACAAAGAAACGTAATATCCCTACATTCTTAACGGGCTATTATGTGAATATGCGGCAAGTTTCTGCTACGAAGAGGATGAATCGCATGCAAACTTCCTGTTATAAGGTTCCTACAGTAATATCCAGGACATTATGTCTAGAATGGGTTCAAAATCGGTCAAAAACTGATATTGAACTGGAATAACCCGAAGAAGCACACGTTTTGGGATCTAAGCGTGCTATTCCTCATCAAAAATAACAAAAATAGGCTTCAATTCAGTGGAACCTAATGAAATATTGATTTTTCGCGCTAAAATCGTACTCCACTATAATTGAAACGTGAATATGCATAAATAAATGTTCCGCTATCGCACCTATTCCGTAATATACCGATAAATACTGATTTTCAACAAAGAAACGTAATATCCCTACATTCTGAACGCGCAATTATGTGAATATGCTGCTAGTATCTGCTACGAAGCGGATGAATCGCATGAAAACTTCCTGTTATAAGGTTCCTACAGTAATATCCAGGACATTATGTCTAGAATGGGTTCAAAATCGGTCGAAAACTGATATTGAACTAGAATAACCCGAAGAAGCACACGTTTTGGGATCTTAGCGTGCTATTTCTCATCAAATATAACAAAAATCCCTTCAATTCAGTAAAAACCTAATAAATCACTGATTTATCATGCACAAATCGTACTCCACCATGGTTGAGACTTGAATATACATGGATAAATGTTCCGCTATCGCTCATATTCCGTAATATACCGATAAATGCTGGTTTTCAACAAAGAAACGTAATATCCCTAAACTCTAAATACGATAATACGTTAGAAAACGGCTAGTATCTGCTACGAAGCGGATGAATCGCACGCAAACTTCCGGTTATATGGTTCTTACAGTAATATCCAGGACATTATGTCTAGAATGGGTTCTAAATCGGTCAAAAACTGATATTAAACTGGAATAATACGAAGAAGCACACGTTTTGGGTTCTTAGCATGCTATTCCTCTTCAAAAATAACAAAAATAGGCTTCAATTCAGTTAATTCTAATGAAATATTGATTTTTCGCGCACAAATCGTACTCCACTATAATTCAAACGTAAATATGCATTAATAAATGTTACGCTATCGCTCATATTCCGTAATATATACCGATAAATACTGATTTTTAACAAAGAAACGTAATATCCCTACATTCTGAACGCGCAATTATGTGAATATGCTGCTAGTATCTGCTACGAAGCGGATGAATCGCATGAAAACTTCCTGTTATAAGGTTCCTACAGTAATATCCAGGACATTATGTCTAGAATGGGTTCAAAATCAGTTGAAAACTGATATTGAACTAGAATAACCCGAAGAAGCACACGTTTTGGGATATAAGCTTGCTATTCAACATCAAAAATAACAAAAATAGGCTTCAATTCAGTTAAACCTAATGAAATATTGATTTTTCGCGCACAAATCGTACTCCACTATAATATAAACGTAAATATTCATTAATAAATGTTCCGCTATCGCTCATATTCCGTAATATATACCGATAAATACTGATTTTTAACAAAGAAACGCAATATCCCTACATTCTGAACGCGCAACTATGTGAATATGCTGCTAGTATCTGCTACGAAGCGGATGAATCGCATGAAAACTTCCTGTTATAAGGTTCCTACTGTAATATCCAGGACATAATGTCTAGAATGGGTTCAAAATCGGTCGAAAACTGTAATTGAACTAGAATAAGCCGAGGAAGCACACGTTTTGGGATCTTAGCGTGCTGTTCCTCATCAAAAATAACAAAAATAGGCTTGAATTCAGTTGAACCTAATTAAATATTGATTTTTCGCGAACAAATCGTACTCCACTATAATTCAAACGTAAATATGCATAAATAAATGTTCCGCTATCGCTCATATTCCGCAATATAACGATAAATACTGATTTTCAACAAAGAAACGATATTTTCCTACATTCTAAACGCGATAAAACGTAAATATGCTGCTAGTGTCTGCTACGAAGCGGATGAATCGCACACAAACTTCTGGTAATATGGTTCTTACAAATATATCCACGACATAATGACTAGAATGGGTTAAAAATCGGTCGAAAACTGATATTGAACTAGAATAACCCGAAGAAGCACACGTTTTGGGATCTTAGCGTGCTATTGCTCATCAAAAATAACAAGAAGAGGCTTGAATTCAGTTGAACCTAATGAAATATTGATTTTTCGCGCACAAATCGTACTCCACTATAATTCAAACGTAAATATGCATTAATAAATGTTCCTCTATCGCTCATATTCCGTAATATATACCGATAAATACTGATTTTTAACAAAGAAACGTAATATCCCTACATTCTGAACGCGCAATTATGTGAATATGCTGCTAGTATCTGCTACGAAGCGGATGAATCGCATGAAAACTTCCTGTTATAAGGTTCCTACAGTAATATCCAGGACATTATGTCTAGAATGGGTTCTAAATCGGTCGAAAACTGATATTGAACTGGAATAACCCGAAGAAGCACACGTTTTGGGATCTTAGCGTGCTATTTCTCATCAAATATAACAAAAATGCCCTTCAATTCAGTAAAAACCTAATAAAATACTGATTTATCATGCACAAATCGTAATTCACCATGGTTGAGACGTAAATATACATGGATAAATGTTCCGCTATCGCTCATATTCCGTAATATACCTATAAATGCTGGTTTTCAACAAAGAAACGTAATCTCCCTAAACTCTAAACACGATAATACGTTAGAAAACGGCTAGTATATTCTACGAAGCGGATGAATCGCACGCAAACTTCCGGTTATATGGTTCTTACAGTTATATCCACGACATAATGTCTAGAATGGGTTCAAAATCGGTCGAAAACTTATATTAAACTAGAATAACCCGAAGAAGCACACGTTTTGGGATCTAAGCGTGCTATTGCTCATCAAGAATAACAAAAATAGGCTTCAATTCAGTTAAACCTAATGAAATATTGATTTATCGCGCACAAATCGTACTCCACTATGGTGAAAACGTGAATATGCATAAATAAATGTACTGCTATCGTTCATATTCCGTAATATACCGATAAAAACTGATGTTCTACAAAGAAATGTAATATTTCCTCATTCTTAACGCGATAAGACGCGAAAATGCGGCAAGTATCTGCTACGAAGCGGATGAATCGCATGCAAACTTCCGGATATATGGTTCATACAGTAATATCCACGAAATTATGTCTAGAATGGGTTCAAAATCGGTCGAAATCTGATATTGAACTAGAATAAGCCGAAGAAGCACACGTTTCGGGATCTAAGCGCACTATTCCTCATCAAAAATAACAAAAATAGGCTTCAATTCAGTTGAACCTAATAAAATGTTGATTTTTCGCGCACAAATCGTACTCTACTATAATTGAAACGTGAATTTGCATAATTAAATTTTCCGCTATCGCTCATATTCCGTAATATACCGATAAATACTGATTTTCAACACAGAAACGTAATATCCCTACATTCTGAACGCGCAATTATGTGAATATGCTGCTAGTATCTGCTACGAAGCGGATGAATCGCACGCAAACTTCCGGTTATATGGTTCTTACAGTTATATCCACGACATAATGTCTAGAATGGGTTCAAAATCGGTCGAAAACTTATATTGAACTAAAGTAACCCGAAGAAGCACACGTTTTGGGATCTAAGCGTGCTATTTCTCTTCAAATATAACAAAAATGCCCTTCAATTCAGTAAAAACCTAATAAATCACTGATTTATCATGCACAAATCGTACTCCACCATGGTTGAGACGTGAATATGCATAAATAAATGTTCCGCTATCGCTCATATTCCGTAATATACCGATTAATACTGATTTTCAACAAAGAAACGTAATATCCCTACATTCTTAACGGGCTATTATGTGAATATGCGGCAAGTTTCTGCTACGAAGAGGATGAATCGCATGCAAACTTCCTGTTATAAGGTTCCTACAGTAATATCCAGGACATTATGTCTAGAATGGGTTCAAAATCGGTCAAAAACTTATATTGAACTAGAATAACCCGAAGAAGCACACGTTTTGGGATCTTAGCGTGCTATTGCTCATCAAAAATAACAAAAATACGCTTCAATTCAGTAAAAACATAATGAAATATTGATTTATCGCGCACAAATCTTACTCCACTATGGTGGAAACGTGAATTTCATAAATAAATGTACTGCCATCGCTCATATTCCGTAATATACCGATAAATACTGATTTTCAACAAAGAAACGATATATTCCTACATTCTTAACGCGATAAGACGCGAAAATGCGGCAAGTATCTGCTACGAAGCGGATGAATCGCAAGCATACTTCAGGTTGTATGGTTCATACAGTAATATCCACGACATTAGTCTAGAATGGGTTCAAAATCGGTCGAAAACTGATATTGAACTGGAATAACCCGAAGAAGCACACGTTTTGGGATAAAAGCGTGCTATTCAACATCAAAAATAACAAAAATAGGCTTAAATTCAGTAAAAACCTAATGAAATATTGATTTATCGAGCACAAATCTTACTCCACTATGGTGGAAACGTGAATTTCATAAATAAATGTACTGCCATAGCTCATATTCCGTAATATACCGATAAATACTGAGTTCAACAAAGGAACGTAATATTCCTTTATTCTTAACGCGCTATTATGTGAATATGCTGCTATTATCTGCTACGAAGCGGATGAATCGCATGAAAACTTCCTGTTTTAAGGTTCCTACAGTAATATCCAGGACATTATGTCTAGAATGGGTTCAAAATCGGTCGAAAACTGATATTGAACTAGAATAAGCCGAGGAAGCACACGTTTCGGGATCTAAGCGTGCTATTCCTCATCAAATATAACAAAAATAGGCTTCAATTCATTAAAAACCTAACAAAATAATAATTTATCGCGCACAAATCATACTCCACTATGGTTGAAACGTAAATATGCATAAATAAATGTTCCACTAATGCTCATATTCCGTAATATACCGATAAAAACTGATTTTCAACAAAGAAACGTAATATTCCTACATTCGAAACGCGATATCAATATGTGAAAATGCGGCTAGTATCTGCTACGAAGCGGATGAATCGCTTGCAAAATTCTGGTTATATGGTTCCTACAGTAATATCCACGAAATAATGTCTAGAATGGGTTCAAAATCGGTCGAAAACTGATATTGAACTAGGTTAAGCCGAAGAAGCACACGTTTTGGTATCTGAGCGTGCTATTCCTCATAAAAAATAACAAAAATAGGCTTCAATTCAGTAAAAACCTAATGTTATATTGATTTATCGCACACAAATCGTACTCCACTATGGTTGAAACTAAATATGCATAGATACATGTTCCGCTATCGCTCATATTCCGTAATATACCGATAAATACTGATTTTCAACAAGGAAACGTAATATTCCTCCATTCTTAACGCGATATTATGTGAATATGCTGCTATTATCTGCTACGAAGCGGATGAATCGCATGAAAACTTCCTGTTTTAAGGTTCCTACAGTAATATCCAGGACATTATGTCTAGAATGGGTTCAAAATCGGACGAAAACTGATATTGAACTAGAATAAGCCGAGGAAGCACACGTTTCGGGATCTAAGCGTGCTATTCCTCATCAAATATAACAAAAATAGGCTTCAATTCATTAAAAACCTAACAAAATAATAATTTATCGCGCACAAATCATACTCCACTATGGTTGAAACGTAAATATGCATAAATAAATGTTCCACTAACGCTCATATTCCGTAATATACCGATAAATACTGATTTTCAACAAGGAAACGTAATATGCCTCCATTCTTAACGCGATATTATGTGAAAATGCGGCTAGTATCTGCTACTAAGTGCGTGAATCGCATGCAAACTTCCGGTTATATGGTTCCTACAGTAATATCTACGACATAATGTCTAGAATGGGTTCAAAATCGGTCGAAAACTGATATTGAACTAGAATATCCTGAAGTAGCACACGTTTTGGTTATCTGAGCGTGCTAATCCTCATAAAAAATAACAAAAATACGCTTCAATTCAGTAAAAATCTAATGAAATATTGATTTATCGCGCACAAATCGTGCAGATGTTAAACGCAATTGGCCTTGCATGCTGTAGCCATTAAAAATGTTACGCATTGAAAACCTACGTTGTTGCAAATCCTTTCCAATCCGAGAAGTGCGCGTTGGAAAAATCGCCAGCTCTCTCACAGATGAATATTCGAAGAGAACGTCACTAATTGCAAAAGTTGCTAATCATCAATGACAAGCATCAATTTTTTAAAGTGAACAGGTTCGCATTGCATCTAGCAAACTGGCTGAGGATAGAAAAAATTTTTGATCGTAAATTATGCAGATAATTTAGAATTAAAACGTGAGGTCTAAAACCGGTGGAAACCGGCCATCATACACTAAAGTTTGTGCAGATCTTTTGATTTTTAATTAGTTTTTCTTAAATACCATGCTAGAGGCTGAAATCAATTTTCTTTTGATTATTTATTGGCCGTCTTTAGAATTATTTACTGTGTATAAAACGAGAATGTATGAACTAGCACGGTCTCTCTAAAAGAATTGAAAAAGTTACTTTTAATTTGGGAAACTATGTTCTCTCCTGTCCTTAGCTTTAGATTTACCGTATTTTATCCAAAAATCATTTATCTGGTGCGCAACCATCTTTTGCAACGGGTGGTGCAAATTGTGCACCGGTTATATAAATATCAGCTTTTGATTCACGGCCATTGAAAACTAGATGGAGGGAATGCGTTCCCTAATCTAAAGGTTTATGTACGATTGAAAATTCGATTCAAGGTTCAGAATCAATTGAAATTTTCATTTCTCTGTCTTCCATCGTCTTTTTCATCATAATTTCTTTCTATAGGGGAAGTTTTAATTTTACTCCTGTGAGAAACAACTTACAAGTATACAAGATTTTCTCATCCAAACGCGAAGCATTCATGCCCGGTATTCGCAAATTTACAACTTGTAGAAACGTACTAAAGTAGATTATCAGATCAGGAATGATAAAATTAGCACAATAATTGAATTAAACTTAGAAATCATGAGTGGCAAATTCCAAAGACTCCTTTTTTGAACTGAAGCAACTCGTCAAAATAACAATGAGGGTTCAAGAAACACACAAATCATCTTTCAAAAAAATTCAATTTATTCAAGGAGGAAAACAAGGGGGTAAAACCTCCTTGGTTCATTGCATCAAATAAGCTATAAACAGCTACAAAATATATAAATGTTTACAATGAAATCCAGTTTCTGGAGGAGATTTACATCCAGCGAATACAAAACTCAATCAATACATGCAAAAACCCAATATAAACTCTGATCAAAATAACTGTGATGAAATGAGAAGCTTAATTTGCTTGAAATGCACAGTTTGGAATAGAACCCATACTCTCAGCACACACAATTCTACCACCACCAGTTAGTTAGTAACTACCAAAATTCTACTACTAATAATTCGGAACCGCAAAAATAAACATGCACACAGGAGTATACTCCGCATTCACAAGCACTCGTAACACACTCACACACACACACAAAAGCATGGGCGCAATTCCAGTTCTGTACATCAGTTGCAATGATAGAAAGTTAAACTACCAAACAAGGCCTTGTTATTAAAATTATTGACAACCCAATCCATAAAAATGAATGCTTTTACAAATTAAATGCATGATCAAAACAATGGACAAACTGATTTGATGTAAATAACATGTAACATACACATGGAACACTAGCTTAACAATTTTAGATGCCGTTTCATGGTAACACACAGCGTGAGCGTAATCATAAACTTGGACTTCAGACAACCTGATTTCATATAAATACCATGTAACAAACAATTGCAACACTACGTATCAGAAGCGTAGACACCAAAAATAAAAATATCACATGAGCCGCAGGAACTGCTCCCGGGATTCCCACCGCCTGAGGTTGATCCTAGACTTGGACTTTTTGGCTCCTCTCATCTCCCAAGGATGTAACAACAGACCCTTTCATGATACCTGAAAAGATTACCATGTTAAAAGGGATTCGAATTCTTATAATTCAAGCATAGAACTATGAAACTGATACCTACCATTAAATACGCCTCTGAAAAAAATTGCAACATGATTATGAAACAACAACACAGAAAGCGAAATGTACCATCAAAAGCAACAAAAATATCACATGAACCGTAGGAACTGCTCCCGGGTTTCCCACCGCCTGAGGGTGATCCTAGACTTGGACTTCTTGGCTCCTCTCATCTCCCAAGGATGTAACAACAGACCCTATCGTGATACCTGAAAAGATTACCATGTTAAAAGGGATTCGAATTCTTATAATTCATGCAGAGAACTATGAAACTGATACCTACCATTAAATACGCCTCTGAAAAAAATTGCAACATGGTTACGAAACAACAAGACAGAAAGCGAAATGTACCATCAAAAGCAACAAAAATATCACATGAACCGTAGGAACTGCTCCCGGGTTTCCCACCGCCTGAGGGTGATCCTAGACTTGGACTTTTTGGCTCCTCTCATCTCCCAAGGATGTAACAACAGACCCTATCGTGATACCTGAAAAGAATACTATGTTAAAAAGGATTCAAAATCTTATAATACGTGCAGAGAACTATGAAACTGGTACCTACCATTAAAAACACCTCTGAAAAAAATCGCAACATGATTACGAAACATCCGACAGTAAAGGAAATATACTAACAAGAAAACAACAATATTTCATGAGTACCTGAAAGAAAGATCATTATGTGCCTGTAAAAAAATATCATTAGTATATCATTGCATAGCAACAAAAAAGTGAAGCGCGCGCGCGACATCACACACACATACATGCATAGGAAAACACATACTACTGATTGCCTCTTACACAAACAATTCCAAAAACAACACCAACGACATACTCAGAAAACAAGACCAAGACGAAGAACAACACCGACAATAACGAGCCCCAGAACAAGAGTGACCGCGCGCAGTCAATCCCTATCATAACATAATACTACTCATCATATAATGCCTACACATAACATTATACCTAATCATCATAAAGAACCTTATCAAAGTATACCAAGTCATCATAAAATAAAACATTCACTAAAGAAAATAGATATCGTTCACTTATGATAAATCACCTACATAAAATAACGTTAGCAAAGGGAGCAAACGAGCATAAAAGAAAGTACATATCCTAACATAAATTCGCTTACAGCATAGTGTACAAAAAAGACTGTTTCCCACCACTGCGGTATTACTCGAACCGCTAATCTCTGAATCCAATCCGATTCCCGATGGCAGTGGATCTCTTGTACCACCAGTTATCTGTGCTAGATAACAATCCATGCGTCCTCCTCGCCAGATGACTCGTACACTTCAGTCTGGATTCAATATCCACCGACGTGATGGTCACTCTGAACCTCCCCCGATGAAATCTCCGCACGAACTGAACTGCTTTCCTCCTATTGTTGATTTTCGGCGGCAAATCCTGCGTTCTCATTGGTGGAAACCTAATCTTTTCCCTCCAAAATACAACTACGCATACAATGAAACGGTTAAATTGTAAAATATTTTATCGAAAACCTATTACCTAGCCAATCCTTAAATAATTTTTCCTGATTCTATTTTCTTCACGTAAATTATAATTCCTCATCTTCTCGTCTTTACGGTCGTCGAATGAGAAAAATAAACCTTGATTTGATTTCTAATAATTAACTAATCGATATCAATTAATGAAAATAATTATAATGATGCATTGGAAATTAACATATTCTACCACGCATTTATCGTATTTCATCACGTATTCAAGAACCATTTACACGAAAGTGCATTTCTGTTTCGCCATTACCGATAAGGGGCCATGGGGTGCGATGGACATGATTTTGGAGGGAAACGTTTAGAGAGGATGCCTTCTGATAATTTCCTTTGCCTTTAAAATTATGTTCTGCCACCTGTTCCTCTCCCAGTCTCAAGCAATCGGTATTTTATTCTTTTGCGCCCACGACGTAGATACCAAAGCGTCCAGGGAATGGATAATGTAGATAAAATAAAAATAGATACGTAATGCTAACAATTACCTACCTCCAAATAGAAGTTCCTCTCACCGAGTCCTTTGTCGCACGTTATATCTCGTTAGAGGCAACGAGCTACTTCGTCCGTCCAAAAACAGCCGAAATCCAAGCACTGAGAAAGATATGAGCTTACGACACACTCATTTACTCTTCGTAGGACCGAACAAATTCGCATTATTAATACGCAATTCACGTGAAACCTCCTCAATGGTAAGTCAGTCACTGAAGACATGGCGAACAATCGTGCTTAGGATCGAGACGATTAGTCCGGCGTACATATCGATATACTGAAACGAAGACGAGGTTGACGCGGGAAATTCATTTGAGTTTAATGTAAGATATTGGAAATGGAATATCTATAGAGGTCGTTGGATCTAGATTAAAGCGATCATATTTTTACATAAACGTCCGTTGCAATTTTTTCTTTTGTTGATTACATATTCATATTAAGGACGTTCTCTGCATTTGTTGTACATATTATATAGCGATACATATTCTATCCTAATTATAATGCCTTATTCTTATATAGCCTTATTCTATCCTTATTATTATGAAACTGCACAGCTATGTAAAGATATTGAGTATTTTTGAACAGTAGAAATTTTGTAACGGTTGGGTGTCCACCGTTACTCTTTACAAGATAAATCACCTCAAGCAGTATGTGCTGCACTTGGAAAATCTTGAATATTAGATTTCTTGGTAGCTGATTGAAGCGGTGTATAATGTATAAGTGAGTTTGAAATACAAATGCTTCATCCCTGAACAGCAGAATATAATTCTCAGCTTCAAATTATATCCCTCCATCTAAAGATCTCAATCAATGATTGGTTACACAATAACTGATTGTCATAATTTCCTTGCTTCAATGTTATCATATAATTTATGCATATCAAAGTAATGCTGCATCAACATATTTCTACAGGCTTCTCTTTATGTGTACCTAGAGAAAAGTATCCCTAAAACATCACCCAGGTTGACCAATTCTGGATCTCCTCATATTTTAATCGATTTCAGTGATTTAACACAGAGATTCATATTATTCATTAATCAAAAAGCTTCCTCTAATGGATGCCATCATCCATTATTTCCAGTGATATTTCTCTCTGCTCATTTATGAAAATTCATTTCTTTCTACAACTGATACAATCATCAAGCATCACTATAGTCGTCCATTGGTGGAGATCAACATATTTTTAATTTTTTCCATATTTTAATGCACTGAAGAAGCAATTGGTAATGATTGGGTAAATTGAAATATTAATGCGTAAAATTTAGAATAGTGTTGTACCAAAGGACACACTCATTGAGATTAACCTTGCATTTCTCTATGATTATTTTCTTTTGAGACTCTTTTTCATATCCTTTGGTTACAATCTCACACTCAGAAAGAATTACTATGCTTTTTGATGCAAAATTTTAAATCTTCCAGAGCTTAATGAGAAAGAAATGAATTATTCATTATCTTATAGATAACTGCTCTTGAACAGCATTTGTCATCCCATTTTTAAATTCTATGAATAAAACATACCAATCCCTACTTACTCCTGACTACTCAGATACTCTATAAAAGATTCATTGCATATGAAGTTTCATAAGAAATATTTTTATTCATTTTCTATTTTATGAATTTTTTTCTGTATATCTCTTAAGTCTCTGAACTATTTCATTTCAATCTGCTTCTTCATACTTAGTGTGTGGAAAGTATGAAATCCTCACACATTCCTTATTATGATCATACCTTCTGCTTCATTTACTTCTTTACTGACAGGAGGACACACTACTCAATCATAAAGGTTTAACAAATTAATAACCCATAACACCTAATTTTGATGGAACGCGGTTTATGATTGTTAATAAGAGGCCTCCAAATCTTTATTATCAAATGTAATTTTTTGTATATTTTGGTACAACATATTACGGATGTATATTCCTCTTCAAATATGCATGCATAAAGGCAGAAAATTCCTTTTTGATTTGGAATTAGCAATTGAGATATTCTTTTATGATTCACATTTAATTCAAGGCAATCCTTTGATGCAACTTGAGGGATTCTGTTTAATTAAAAGCTAAACTAAATTGTAATTTTAGTTTATCTTCCCTTATTAACATGTATTGCTTTAATATGTCCTCCAACTGGTCACCCTTGTTTTTACATGGACATGAATTGAATCTATTATTTGATAAATAATTACTATAGTGATCGAATGTACGGTTTCATATCGGTGAAGGAGCTCCAAAATACTGATTTTTGCAAATCAAAATGAGTAACAAGAAAGTGCCATGAGCATTCAGCATTATTATCATCAGATTCCATTCCACCTGCAGTTAGGTCTTCCTTTGCTGCTAAAATGTTTTAAATCTATAACCTATTAAGCTAAGTATAATTATTCTTATTGAATTCAAATACATCGGAACACAATCTTTGCAATTCAACTTTGGGTGGTAAAAAATCATTTGTAATTCTTGCATTTGTAAGTATTGCATAGTTACTCATTTCTATTTTGGCCATCAACATTGCAAACTACTCTAAGGAAGATAGTTTATCTTAAGAGTCACTTCTTAAAAGTTACTTATTATCTCGATTAGAAAAAACCATGGATGGTCTAATTACTATTACTGTCACTCAATTCTCTTAATCCATGCATATATATTTGCACTTCACCTACTCATCACGGGTAGCACGATCCACTTTTCTACAAATATTTCACAACTTCAACTATGTAGACTAACACTGACAACTCTTATAAATCCAAAATCATTCTCACTCTTGGTATATGCTATTTCTTGAATTACCGATTCGTTTTCAAGACCATTTGAATAATAAAACTGTGGTATTCCACGTTAAACCCAATGTAATAGTCACTTACCTTTCCTTTAGTTTTGACCTTTGGTGGAATAATTTTCAGCTTCCTTTCCTGAGGTACCTCCAGGAACATAGCATTGGAATGTTAAATTTCTGAGAAGCTTGCATGAAAAAAAGTAGATGATAAGAAAATGCTTTATTTATTATCAGAGTCTAGTTCATTGCATCTATAATAATTCTTTATTACCTGTCAGTCTATATTGCATGTCGTTATGTTCAAACATCATTCACCTTTTATAAAAGGAGATATCATGGATGAATGGTAGGATATCTCTTCTAATTCTGTTCACAAGTGTCAAAATAAATATATGGAGGCAGGTCATCAAGTAGATATCTGTAAAAGACAAACTGTAAAGAAATTCTTGAATATGCCAAACCTTCACATTGTTATATCCGAGTGTAGTGACAATCAAAGAAATGCTGCAATGAGAGGGATTCAATTCCTAAATAGGAAGATGTATAATATGTCTCAGGTGCTTGCTTGGAGGACCTTAGTCCTGAAATAAATAAAAGCTTTTACGATCCATATCAATGCACCACTTCCATTTCAAATTATTTTTCCTTTAAGACTAACTTGCAGTGTTCTTGATCCAAAGTAATGTCTTCATGCTGAACCTAAATCCCAGTAAATCAGTGCAAAAAAATGTTGCCCATTCTTCTCATCTATATCTTGTAGTCCCAAGCACATCTGCAACCAAGCATTGAAATCTATCACTAAGATATTATTATATGTTTATATGCTTCAAGACAATAACTGTACACACATATTCCTCTCTGTCATACCAAGATGAGCAATATAAGAGTTCCTTTACACAAATGTTACATAAGTAAATATTAGATGAAATACAATCTAAAAACAAAAACATTGACTTAAGAAAATAGAATGAAAAGAAGATGAGATAGGATCAGCTTCAATTATTAAGATATTTTCCATGAACTTAGGTGATCATAGAAAAGAATGTTCTTAACCCATTTATGCCTAGAGTTCCGTTTTTGGAACGGCAGTTACGTGAAGTTATTTTATATCCTATCGCTTACAAGAAATCTGGGAAGTAGGTGAAAACTTCCTGCCTTCTTTGTAAGGGTATGTCTAGCATAACCAAATTCACGGAATTAGTCACAGAGCGAACACAGAGCTAGGTGGACGTTGTAAAACCTAGCTTTATTTTTTTGAGTAGATTTTTCAAGACTCACTCGATAAACTTTAATTATAACTTAAGTGATTTACCGTCTATAGATTTTATTTATTTTTCTATTACTACTTGAATACTCACTGTTTCATGTCATAATCAGAACATACAGAAAATGTTATTCATATACAAGTTAGAGGATAGAAAAGTTGATTGTTCCATTTTTGGTACACTAGGCACAACCACTACTGTGACTTGGCCGTATACTGTTTTATTTACATATATGGCCTTTATCTTTGTTTTTTAATTTTCACCACTTTTAAGTCTCAAGTTGCATAAAACATTAACCCTACAAAAATAGCTGACCTGTTGTAGACAAATTATGACATAAAAGCAAATGCAATTATCATAGGACCTCCTGAAAATGCAACAACTCCTGTTTCTGATGAGGACTCTGTTGATAAAGAAGGAGAAACAATAAATAATCTGCCTGATTCTTTGCGTGCCCCTGCGTACCTTGTTCAAGAAAATTTTGATCCAGAAGAGAGATGCATGCTATTTGTACCAAACAAAACAGACTTCAGCTTTAACGAGTCTATGATTCCTTACTTTGGTCGTCATGAATGCAAACAGTTTATTTGGGGAAAACCTTTTCGGTTTGGGTACAAGTTTTGATGTGGTGCCACATGCCTAGGTTATATTTGTTGGTTTCAACCATATCAAGGTAAAACCCAAACACTAATTATGAGGAATATGGTGTCGGTGCATCCGTTGTCCTATAATTTACTGATGCACTCATGAAGGAGCACCCTGGACATTGCACTTTTTGATACACTCAGTTCAAATGGTCATCAAGCAACCTGCACAGTGAGAAAAAATCGAATCGACAAAATCCTTTTGGAATCAGAAGATGCCCTAAAAAATAAAGAAAGGGTTGCGTTTGATTACAGAATTGAAGGCACAGTCAATATTGATGCTGAATGATAACAGCGTTGTCAAAGTTACATCATCTGGGGCTGGTGTCAATCCGCTGTGTCTTGTCAATCGCTATTCACAAAAACATAAAAAGAAGATCCAAGTGCAGCAACCAATTAGCTCTACAAAATGCTTGGCTGCTGCATAAAACTTACGATCCAAAGCCAATGGATCTTTTTGAGTTTCTTTGCTGTGTGGCATGCCATTATCTGAAGACCCATGGTAATTCAGCCCAAACTGGGAAGACCTTCTTAGAAACGCAATAAGGACTCCCGTTATGATGACCAGAATCATGTAATCACAAAACAATCAAAGCAAACCAAAATATTGTAGAATGCCGCAAATATACCACTTTTTGCTGTAAGAAATGCAATGTTGCCCTTCAAATAAAGTGCTCTAAGGACTATCATACCGAAGACTACATTCTATGTATTAGGTAGCGCTTTTGCCTAGTGATCCATTTTTGGAACACCATGTAACTCTGTAACCAGATAACTTTAACTAAATTTTCTTTCAAACTCTTTTTTTTATTCTTTTAAACCAATTTATATGAATATCAGATAATAATTAAAAAGTTTTTACCTTCAGCATAAATGGGTTAATCTCTTTTATTTTTCTTTCTAATGTATATAGAATGTATCAATTTTCTCTTTATCGAGATTATATTTGCTTTATATATTATTCCTTTAATAATTATTTGATTTCCTTCTTCTAGCAGATACTAATCATACTCCTTTTGATTTTGCTGAAGGTGAGTCTGAGCTTGTGTCAGGATTTAACGTTGAGTATAGAAGAGGTGGGTTTGCGTTAATTTTTGTAGCAGAATATTCAAGAATTTTATTTGTGGTAAAGTTCTTAGGAGTTGATTTTTACTCACCGATTTTTATTTTAAAGTTAGTATTAGTATCATTTATATTCTGCCTTGAAAATTGGAAATCTGCCTTGTTATCGTTATGATAAATTAATATATATTTGGCTTGAAAAAGATTCCTTCCTGTCTCATTAAATTACTTAATTTTTTTCTCTGGATTAAAGATTATAATCCTTTCATTTTTAATTCAATGTACAAATTTCAGTGAAACTAATAAGGGTATTACTCCTTTTATTGTACTTTCAAAATACTTGAGGTTTATGATCATTTGTATCTAAACGCAAGAACCTTCTTTCTACTCCGCTAAGTTTAGAATTTATAATTCTTAGACTTTTGTTTAATTTTTTTTGTATTACTTTTTTATTCTGATCTTTATTTTCTTATATATTTTATGACTTTTGGGGTAGATGAAGGAGCTTTGGGTTTAGGAATTTTAGTTTCTATAATTCGGAGACAGGGCAATGATTATTTTAGTTCATTTAGACTTTTACAATGCTAAAGTTTGTTTTATATCTTATTTTAATGATCCAATTATGTTTTACCCCTGCATTTTGATAAGTAGTCTCCTTCATTTTTTTGCTTCTTTTATTTTTTTATTAGAAGGTTATATAGTTTTTTCTTATTGCAGTATAAGATTTTATTTTGGTTATGATGTGTTAAGTTATGGTTTAATTTTTTAATATTTTGAATTTGCTGTTTAATGTTACTAGCTAGATCTTCAATTTATTCTCATAAAAACTTTACCCAGTTTTTTGTATGTACAATAATAATAATAATAATAATATTATTATTATTATTATTATTATTATTATTATTATTATTATTACTTTTATAACAGCTAATTTATTTATATTATATTTATTTTTTTAAATATCATTAATTCCTATATTTCTTTTAGTCTTACGGAGAGGTTATGAACCTGAAAGTGTACAGGCAGGTATTAACTTATTATTTTATACTTTATTTGCATCTCTACCTTTATTAGTTTCAATTTGTAATTTATATAAAAATTTGGGTAGACTGAATTTATGTTTTTGATTATCTTCACATTTGCAATGTCAGCTTTTATTCTTATATCTCGTTACCATTTGCCTTTTTAGTTAAAATGCCTATATTTTTATTTCACTTGTTATTACCAAAGGCTCATGTTGAACCTCCTTTTTCTGGATCTATAACTTTAGCGGGGTAGTTAGGAGGGTATGGTCTTTTGCGTGTTTTTAGATTAATTACATCTGCAGGAGTGAAGTTTAATTTTATGTGAATAGGTATTTGTTTAGTAGGAGGAGTGATTGTCAGATTAATTTGTTAATGTCAAGTTGATCTGAGGTCATTAATTGCTTATTCGTCTATTGTTCATATAGGGATTGTATTAGCTAGATTAATAACAATAACTTGTTGAGGTTTAGGTAATACTTATGTTTTAATAATTGCTCATGGTTTATGTTCATCAAGTTCTTGCTAATATTTCTTATGAACGATTAGGAAGTTGAAGATTATTTATTAATAAGGAATTCATTAATCTAATAACTAGAATATGTTTATGGTGATTTCTTCTTAGTTCATGTAACATGGCTGCTCCACCTAGAATTAATTTGTTAGGGGAAATTAGTTTACGTAATAGAATTCTAAGTTGAAGTTGAGTAACTATAATTGCAATTATTTTTTCATCATTTTTTAGAGCTGCTTATGCTTTATATTTATATAGATATACCCAGCATGGAAAGACTTTTTCTACTTCGTATAGTTCAAATTTCGGATACTATCGTGTATATTTACCTTTATTATTACACTGATTTCCTTTAAATTACATCACTTTAAAAAGAGATTTATTTTTCGACAGATTTTAATCTAAAAAGTTTAATTTAAAATTTTGATTTGTGGTGTCAATAATGCAATATCGTTTGCTTAAGATCATTAATTGACGCTTAAATATTTGTTTTATTAGATCTTTAATATTTTAAGTGTTATCTTTAACTAATCTTACATTAGGTATTTAATTTTGTGTAAATAATTTGACTGTATTTTTTGAATGGGGTGTTCTTCCTTTAAATTCCATAAATATTGTAATAACTATACTATTTGACTGAATATCTTTAGTGTTTATACGTTTTGTTTTATTTCTTTCTAGTATAGTAATTTTTTATAGAAATAATAATATGGAAGGAGATCCTTATATCTCTCAGTTTATTTTATTTGTATTAATATTTGAATTTTCAATAACATTATTTATTATTAGACCAAATATAATTTCAATCCTATTAGTTTGGGATGGTCTTGGTTTAATTTCTTATCTCTTAGCAATCTACTATAAAAATTTTTAGTCTTATAGAGCTGGAATATTAACTGTTTTATCTAATCCCCTCGGTGATGTAGCCTTTTATTAGGTATTGCCTGAATATTAAATTATGGTAGATGAAATTATGCTTTTTATTTAAATTATATATTTATTGATTTTGAAGGGATTATAATTTCTTTATTAATGGTTTTTGCTGCTATAACTAATAGTGCTCAAATTGCTTTTTCTTCTTGATTACGAACTGCAATGGCGGCTCCAACACCAGTATCTTCATTGGTTCATTCTTCTACTTTAGTTACGGCTGGGGTTTATTTAATAATCCGATTTAATGTTCTGGTTATAAATAGTGGGTAAGGTAAGTATTTATTATTAATTGGAGGCATAACCATATTTATATCTGGAATAGGGGCAAATTATGAATTTGATTTGAAAAAAAATTATTGCTCTTTCTGCATTAAGTCAACTTGGATTAATAATAAGAATTTTGGCTATGGGTTATACAGAATTGGCATTTTTTCACCTATTAACTCATGCATCATTTAAGGCTCTTCTTTTTATACGTGCTGGAATAATTATTCCCAACCTGGGAGATTGTCAGGATATCCCTTTTATGGGAGGTTTAACTTGTTTTTTTTCCTTTAACTTCAGATGATGATCAGGTCGAAACTGATTGCAATTTTTGCTTCTGATTTAAGATACGTTGAATAAATCACCACTTTTTGAATGCAAATCAAATGTTATAACTAACAATTATCCTAATTTCATCATTCAAGTACACCCTGATTTCATTTGTGGTATAGTCCTACTAATAGAATTACAATAAACGTTGGTGATACAACTCTTCATGATACGATTCTATTTTCTCTTTCGATTATGGGAAGAAGAATCACAATTTCTACAACAAAAATTAGAGGTTACTGCAATAAGAAAAAAATGATGAGAGAATGGAATTCGGGATTTATTAAATGGGTTAAACCCACATTCAAATGGTGATGCTTGAAAATTGCAATCTTTGAACGTTAATATCTCCTAAACTTACGGCGAGAAACGTCTATAAAAAAAGACGTGTATTCTTAATTTTGATCCTCTATCGATCTATGCTAGTCTCATTCAAAAGTCAGGAGACACCTATACTTACACTCCATGTAAGGATAGGATAATTGCGGGCGATACAATGTTCTACATGGAAATATATGGCAGTGAGGATAGATTAGTTCTTAGAAATGATTTAGATAAAGTCATGATAGGGTGCGGAAAATGGGGAATGAGATTAATATATATTAACGAGTGTTGAGCCGTCGACCACTTTGACCGGAAAACTGTAAATGAACATATACGATCCGCGGAGAAAAATTTTAATAGTAGAATCTCTGCAATCTTAATCTATACGTAAAACTTGTGGAAAAGCCATACAGAATCTCGGTTCCGCTGAGAGGGTAGTCGGTAAGAGCGTTGAGAATGTTCGCGAGCGATCTTACATCGTGAAAGTCACAGCTCGCCTTGAAATTGCCTGGTGAAATATTAAATCATTTGAATTTTCATTCCGATTTGAATGGTTCTACTTACGCCTGCTACGGGAGGTAGTTTCAGCGAACGATTACCCGGTGGTAAGGAGAGGCGAATAGGAAAGAACGCATTGGACGCATGCAGCTCCTCCGTGGGGAAAGTCTGCGGTGGATTTAATTCGGCTTCTGTGCGATACTTCTCTCTTCCGAAGAGACAGTGGTAATTTTCGTCGATACTTTGCGGACGTTAGGGTTTTCGAGAGACGACGTCCTTCATCTTCTTCTTTCTTATTAAGTCATTGCCATTTTATATCATCCCTTTTCCAAGGAACGAGATATCTCCTTGACAAATACCTAAGCGCACGCCGCAACTCGATCCAACTTTAGTCCTCGAAAAAGCGAATCGTAGCAGAGTTATAAACGCATAGATCTCTTCGCAGGAATGAGGAGCGCTAGAAATAGATCGTCATTTTCCGTCATATGGAGAATATTCGAAATCCGACAGAGGGCCAAGTTATCGTATCTGTGTCGCCTCAGTAGGCGGCTATCACCAGCGAGCAGAGTTCGTACTTGTGATTTGTGAATCGAGTTTCCCCATGCTTTCGTTACGCCGTTTTACTATCCATGGAAATAGTTATCAAATCTCCAAGTTTCTCCCTGTATGAAGTGATTGTGACAACGTTGTTGCGTTCTGTGGTTGGCGTTGCACATAAGAGATTGATTAGATTTACTGCAGCTTCGTAGAGGACGGCTATGTGACACCTCATCCCAGTGCAGGCGATGCAGCACGGCTTTTGGTGAGGATGCAAGGTTCAGTCGAAAAGCCAAGTAAGGTAAGAAACGTCCCATTAAAAAATATTTCTCTTCCCTCGACGACAAGAATGTGCCCAGGAATTTTATTTACCGATTGCGTCCGACCGAAGCGTTTCGAATACCTAGCTTCCTATTCATCGCCATTCAAGATATCTTTACCTCGGTGAAAATGACCAGATAAATACTAATGACAATAATATCCACGGACGGCTTATATATCTGACGACAGCATCGTGCTTATGGGCTCGTAACTTATCGCTACAATGGGAAATTTAGTGCGTTTCCGAAGCCGTTTCTTCGAACAGAGAGCTCGGGCGTAGCTTCATAGTTTTAATGAGGATGATTATATGCTCCAAAGAGTGCATTAAATTAGAAAAAGGGGAAAATGAATGACTGGTGAAAGGGAGGATGTTGACACGGAGAGGTCGCAGTGGAAAGTGAATAACGTGCCGCGGTATTTGGAGACGCGATTGTCACCGGCGGGAATCTAAAATTCGAGAAAGATTTTAGAAAATGAACGTGAGGTGAGTCGTGACGGATTATAATTTAATGAAGATTAGTATTTATTATGATTTTTACCAACTACGTGAGTCTTACTGTGCAAAAATATTGAATTCATAAGTTTCGTCATCATAATGCTTTGGATTTCAAGAAAACCGCCATTGCTCGGTGTCCACGTAAATGGAGAGAGATTTTTTGGTGATATTCGATCGGCAATCAGGTAAAGAAATATTTGGCATAAAATTTAACAATACAGCTTCTACACTGACAGCGGTGGCATTTCTCTCAGCCAATCAGAAGCGAGATAAATGTTTAGCGGTAGTTCAAAATTTGTAAATTTTTTTTTCAACAATTTAATTGATGACGGATAAATTCTCAGCATTTTGGAACGTACCGAAGCTTTGATTTGTCAAGTTTTACTATCGCCTGATTCTATATTCCTATTTATTACGACGTAGAGCTTTGCCACCAACAGTTTATATGTTTTACAAGCATGCACTGCATGCAAAAACTTTCCCTGATACGAGGTTTTAATTTTTAATTATTTCAAAAGTACGACAGGTGAATAAATAGCCGTACATCGTTAAAAGAAATCAATTATACAGCCTTAAAACCGTTCGTGCAGTAGGTGTGCGCCTAGGTCCTTGACAATGTCTTCCTTTTTAATGAACTCATCATCTTTCAATTCCAGGATGCCTTTGGATTCGAGAACCTTCACCATGCTGTCCACGAGGAGGGTCTTCACGGATTGGATTGCCAAGCCAATTCTTAGATGATGAAGGAAATTGCTTACAACTTTGAACATCTGAGTAGACTACCTTCTCAAGGTACGATTTGGACCTGGTCATATTTTTCTTTCGTTGCTACTGAACTGAAACTACTATTCGATGAAAAATGAGCCTTTTCATACAATGGGCGATTTCTTACTTGTGAAAGAAGACCATATTCCTTCTTGTTGCAAATCAAACTGAAGAACATCAAGATGGGCCCATGAGCCTTAGCATCATCGGTTTCCATTCTATCTGCAGTTAGGTCGTTCCTTGTTGATAAACTGTTCTATTTTTCCTCTCTCTCTACTGTTGCCTCTTCGCGCATCACATGACTATGAGGTAGATTGTGAGCAAATTCACTTCTTTTCAGCCCTTTTTATCTTCTATACTGGACGATTTTTTGTATCTTTGGACCTCCCATCTCCTTCCTGAATGCCCGACCATATCCTTGCTTCTTATTGCCAGAGTTTTCAACTGCCAATATGTAACCAAGTCTTGAGTGTTTCCTCGGAAATATTTTCTGTGCACCGTGGCAATGTTCTTCAGAATTCCATCATGCTTCCAAGCGTTCAGGGGCTGATTTTAAATACGACTTGTTTACTTCCTCATTCACTCACTTCTTCATCCTTTCCTTTGCTTCTAGCATTCGTTCCAGGAGCAAGAAGTGGCATCTTCTTTTGACTATTTCAATGGATTCGACCAAATATTTCTAGGATCTTGCAACGTGTGATATGCTACATGGAAAACACTCCAATATAGTGACTTGCAGAATCTTCACTCCTCGATTTGTTTCATATTCAGCTCTGTGTTCTTTCCTTCATTATTGTGAATTTCCATTTTTCACGATTCCTGTTATAGTGTACCTTCTAGCCGCCTTCCTTCAGTAGGTGCAAGTACGATTCCATATTTTGCAACTTAACATCCCTGTAACATCCAAGGATAACCACTCTTGGGATAAACCTACCAAAAGATAAAGTTGTTCCCTCATTCTTCTTTCTTGCTTCTCAAAGGGATACGATGCCGTAGAATGCTACAGACATTATCTTCCTTCTTAGGGCACCAAGCAAACTTTTCTCAAAGAAATTGCATTCATCCATCCTCTGTGAAGGGACGAGGATTTGATGGAGTTCATCAAGCACCAATTTCCTGATATTTGGCAGAACATTTCCGTTCACTCAACAAAAAACCGAATGCGTTTCCCAAGTGCCACAGGAAGAGAAAAATATATTCTTTTTTATTTCTCTCCGGATTCATCAGACATCTTCATTAGATATGGGATCTCTTACTTTTCGAACCGTTGCTGACATTTCGAATTACTTAACCGTATCGTTTACATTCCGGAAACAAAGGTTTTGGCAAACGGGTGATGCCCTCTCATTCTGACAGTGAACCTAGTCATTCTTTCACATTTTGAATAATCTCTTTCACTCTCGTTTCAGGTACCTCCAACGACCGTTGGGGAGAGGATTTCGATTCGGGAGCGATAGCAGAGAAGGGAAGGAAAACCTCGGCTACTATCTGATGTAAACACTGATGGAAGAGTGATACTTGACGTGTAATTTATGTGAATTTTTAAATAAACTTTGTCCAAGAATCAATTGGCATTCGCTTATTATCAAGGACCGATCATAGAATATTTTTAAGAGTGGCAGACGGATTCATATCCTCTGCTCATCACATCCAATTCCCGCTGAAGTTGCGGCATTCGTTTTCTGCCTTTGGTATTCGAATACTAGAGGTAGTCTTTTAAAATATGCATCGGAAACGTCCAGCTAATCTAGTGGCAGTTCAACTATAAGACGTCTCTGAATTCACACACGTGCAGTAAATTCGTGTGCAAGCAATGGAAAGTTATCGTACTATAGAGACGTAGGTGAGATGCGAACGATCAAAAAGTCCGGTATTTATAGTTATTCGAGTGGCTTTCGCATAAAAAAAATCCAAAGAAAAGAAAGGTCTAGCTAACAGATTTGGTATATCAGTAGATGCATCCGTTGAAGTTCCATAGACTTTTCAGATAACTGTATCTTTCCTCCCCTTTCCATTCCGTTACCATCCAACGCGGAAACTAATCTTGCTTTAAAGCTTTGTTGAGGCGAGCACTAGGATCGAGCTACGATTTTGGAAGTGATATTGGGAGATATGATTTAAGTGCTCGAATCATTTAGCGAGTAACACGGTTTGAGCATGCGTCGTGGAAGGAGAATTTAGCATGTAATTTTCGCGACGGTGAGCTTAGGATGCGGCAGGCTGGTGGGCTTGCAGATGAAAAATTTCCGAAGAATTCGAAAAGCTTCCGAAGTCCAAACTTTCAAATCCTTCCACAATTTTTTTGTTCATATCGGGAGAATGTTTTTTTAGGTCCGCCATCGCCAGCATTGCGGATATTCTTTTCCGCTTTTCGCCCCTCTAAAAGACAGGGTTCCGGCGTGCGAACTATTTCGCAAGTTTTATTACAGGAATATCGTATCAAAGCGAAATCGGGCCGCTCCTATTTTTTTTATATATATCAACGACCTTTGACGAGAAATTGATACTAACAAGGAGTGTAAACATAGGTGTCTCCTGACTATGTAAGGGTATGAATATGCACCAATTGTATGAATAATAAACTTGAACAGAAATCCTAAGAAAAGTTAATATTAAATCGCATAATAACTCCAAATTTTATGCACATTGCGTAATAGACGCTGAATACGAGACAAATATATCATAATCGAAGAGAAAAAAATTTCCGTTGCCGGGTCGCGAACAAGCGTCCACCGCACAAAAATGACTGTCAGAAAAAGTTTTGTCTATGCATCAACCATCTCCACCACCGAACTCGCTGATTACGTAGGAGCTCGAAAGAGGGATAAGCGGATTTGGGTTGTCCAAGCGCGAAATTTGAAAAAAATTGCAATCTTTGAACGTTAATATCTCCTAAACTTACGGCGAGAAACGTCTATAAAAAAAGACGTGTATTCTTAATTTTGATCCTCTATCGATCTATGCTAGTCTCATTCAAAAGTCAGGAGACACCTATACTTGCACTCCATGTAAGGATAGGATAATTGCGGGCGATACAATGTTCTACATGGAAATATATGGCAGTGAGGATAGATTAGTTCTTAGAAATGATTTAGATAAAGTCATGATAGGGTGCGGAAAATGGGGAATGAGATTAATATATATTAACGAGTGTTTAGCCGTCGACCACTTTGACCGGAAAACTGTAAATGAACATATACGATCCGCGGGAGAAAAATTTTAATAGTAGAATCTCTGCAATCTTAATCTATACGTAAAACTTGTGGAAAAGCCATACAGAATCTCGGTTCCGCTGAGAGGGTAGTCGGTAAGAGCGTTGAGAATGTTCGCGAGCGATCTTACATCGTGAAAGTCACAGCTCGCCTTGAAATTGCCTGGTGAAATATTAAATCATTTGAATTTTCATTCCGATTTGAATGGTTCTACTTACGCCTGCTACGGGAGGTAGTTTCAGCGAACGATTACCCGGTGGTAAGGAGAGGCGAATAGGAAAGAACGCATTGGACGCATGCAGCTCCTCCGTGGGGAAAGTCTGCGGTGGATTTAATTCGGCTTCTGTGCGATACTTCTCTCTTCCGAAGAGACAGTGGTAATTTTCGTCGATACTTTGCGGACGTTAGGGTTTTCGAGAGACGACGTCCTTCATCTTCTTCTTTCTTATTAAGTCATTGCCATTTTATATCATCCCTTTTCCAAGGAACGAGATATCTCCTTGACAAATACCTAAGCGCACGCCGCAACTCGATCCAACTTTAGTCCTCGAAAAAGCGAATCGTAGCAGAGTTATAAACGCATAGATCTCTTCGCAGGAATGAGGAGCGCTAGAAATAGATCGTCATTTTCCGTCATATGGAGAATATTCGAAATCCGACAGAGGGCCAAGTTATCGTATCGGTGTCGCCTCAGTAGGCGGCTATCACCAGCGAGCAGAGTTCGTACTTGTGATTTGTGAATCGAGTTTCCCCATGCTTTCGTTACGCCGTTTTACTTTCCATGGAAATAGCTATCAAATCTCCAAGTTTCTCCCTGTATGAAGTGATTGTGACAACGTTGTTGCGTTCTGTGGTTGGCGTTGCACATAAGAGATTGATTAGATTTACTGCAGCTTCGTAGAGGACGGCTATGTGACACCTCATCCCAGTGCAGGCGATGCAGCACGGCTTTTGGTGAGGATGCAAGGTTCAGTCGAAAAGCCAAGTAAGGTAAGAAACGTCCCATTAAAAAATATTTCTCTTCCCTCGACGACAAGAATGTGCCCAGGAATTTTATTTACCGATTGCGTCCGACCGAAGCGTTTCGAATACCTAGCTTCCTATTCATCGCCATTCAAGATATCTTTACCTCGGTGAAAATGACCAGATAAATACTAATGACAATAATATCCACGGACGGCTTATATATCTGACGACAGCATCGTGCTTATGGGCTCGTAACCTATCGCTGCAATGGGAAATTTAGTGCGTTTCCGAAGCCGTTTCTTCGAACAGAGTGCTCGGGCGTAGCTTCATAGTTTTAATGAGGATGATTATATGCTCCAAAGAGTGCATTAAATTAGAAAAAGGGGAAAATGAATGACTGGTGAAAGGGAGGATGTTGACACGGAGAGGTCGCAGTGGAAAGTGAATAACGCGCCGCGGTATTTGGAGACGCGATTGTCACCGGCGGGAATCTAAAATTCGAGAAAGATTTTGGAAAATGAACGTGAGGTGAGTCGTGACGGATTATAATTTAATGAAGATTAGTATTTATTATGATTTTTACCAACTACGTGAGTCTTACTGTGCAAAAATATTGAATTCATAAGTTTCGTCATCGTAATGCTTTGGATTTCAAGAAAACCGCCATTGCTCGGTGTCCACGTAAATGGAGAGAGATTTTTTGGAGATATTCGATCGGCAATCAGGTAAAGAAATATTTGGCATAAAATTTAACAATACAGCTTCTACACTGACAGCGGTGGCATTTCTCTCAGCCAATCAGAAGCGAGATAAATGTTTAGCGGTAGTTCAAAATTTGTAAATTTTTTTTTCAACAATTTAATTGATGACTGATAAATTCTCAGCATTTTGGAACGTACCGAAGCTTTGATTTGTCAAGTTTTACTATCGCCTGATTCTATATTCCTATTTATTACGACGTAGAGCTTTGCCACCAACAGTTTATATGTTTTACAAGCATGCACTGCATGCAAAAACTTTCCCTGATACGAGGTTTTAATTTTTAATTATTTCAAAAGTACGACAGGTGAATAAATAGCCGTACATCGTTAAAAGAAATCAATTATACAGCCTTAAAACCGTTCGTGCAGTAGGTGTGCGCCTAGGTCCTTGACAATGTCTTCCTTTTTAATGAACTCATCATCTTTCAATTCCAGGATGCCTTTGGATTCGAGAACCTTCACCATGCTGTCCACGAGGAGGGTCTTCACGGATTGGATTGCCAAGCCTATTCTTAGATGATGAAGGAAATTGCTTACAACTTTGAACATCTGAGTAGACTACCTTCTCAAGGTACGATTTGGACCTGGTCATATTTTTCTTTCGTTGCTACTGAACTGAAACTACTATTCGATGAAAAATGAGCCTTTTCATACAATGGGCGAATTCTTACTTGTGAAAGAAGACCATATACCTTCTTGTTGCAAATCAAACTGAAGAACATCAAGATGGGCCCATGAGCCTTAGCATCATCGGTTTCCATTCTATCTGCAGTTAGGTCGTTCCTTGTTGATAAACTGTTCTATTTTTCCTCTCTCTCTACTGTTGCCTCTTCGCGCATCACATGACTATGAGGTAGATTGTGAGCAAATTCACTTCTTTTCAGCCCTTTTTATCTTCTATACTGGACGATTTTGTGCATCTTTGGACCTCCCATCTCCTTCCTGAATGCCCGACCATATCCTTGCTTCTTATTTCCAGAGTTTTCAACTGCCAATATGTAACCAAGTCTTGAGTGTTTCCTCGGAAATATTTTCTGTGCACCGTGGCAATGTTCTTCAGAATTCCATCATGCTTCCCAGCGTTCAGGGGCTGATTTTAAATACGACTTGTTTACTTCCTCATTCACTCACTTCTTCATCCTTTCCTTTGCTTCTAGCATTCGTTCCAGGAGCAAGAAGTGGCATCTTCTTTTGACTATTTCAATGGATTCGACCAAATATTTCTAGGATCTTGCAACGTGTGATATGCTACATGGAAAACACTCCAATATAGTGACTTGCAGAATCTTCACTCCTCGATTTGTTTCATATTCAGCTCTGTGTTCTTTCCTTCATTATTGTGAATTTCCATTTTTCACGATTCCTGTTATAGTGTACCTTCTAGCCGCCTTCCTTCAGTAGGTGCAAGTACGATTCCATATTTTGCAACTTAACATCCCTGTAACATCCAAGGATAACCACTCTTGGGATAAACCTACCAAAAGATAAAGTTGTTCCCTCATTCTTCTTTCTTGCTTCTCAAAGGGATACGATGCCGTAGAATGCTACAGACATTATCTTCCTTCTTAGGGCACCAAGCAAACTTTTCTCAAAGAAATTGCATTCATCCATCCTCTGTGAAGGGACGAGGATTTGATGGAGTTCATCAAGCACCAATTTCCTGATATTTGGCAGAACATTTCCGTTCACTCAACAAAAAACCGAATGCGTTTCCCAAGTGCCACAGGAAGAGAAAAATATATTCTTTTTGATTTCTCTCCGGATTCATCAGACATCTTCATTAGATATGGGATCTCTTACTTTTCGAACCGTTGCTGACATTTCGAATTACTTAACCGTATCGTTTACATTCCGGAAACAAAGGTTTTGGCAAACGGGTGATGCCCTCTCATTCTGACAGTGAACCTAGTCATTCTTTCACATTTTGAATAATCTCTTTCACTCTCGTTTCAGGTACCTCCAACGACCGTTGGGGAGAGGATTTCGATTCGGGAGCGATAGCAGAGAAGGGAAGGAAAACCTCGGCTACTATCTGATGTAAACACTGATGGAAGAGTGATACTTGACATGTAATTTATGTGAATTTTTAAATAAACTTTGTCCAAGAATCAATTGGCATTCGCTTATTATCAAGGACCGATCATAGAATATTTTTAAGAGTGGCAGACGGATTCATATCCTTTGCTCATCACATCCAATTCCCGCTGAAGTTGCGGCATTCGTTTTCTCCTTTGGTATTCGAATACTAAAGGTAGTCTTTTAAAATATGCATCGGAAACGTCCAGCTTATCTAGTGGCAGTTCAACTATAAGACGTCTCTGAATTCACACACGTGCAGTAAATTCGTGTGCAAGCAATGGAAAGTTATCGTACTATAGAGACGTAGGTGAGATGCGAACGATCAAAAAGTCCGGTATTTATAGTTATTCGAGTGGCTTTCGCATAAAAAAAATCCAAAGAAAAGAAAGGTCTAGCTAACAGATTTGGTATATCAGTAGATGCATCCGTTGAAGTTCCATAGACTTTTCAGATAACTGTATCTTTCCTCCCCTTTCCATTCCGTTACCATCCAACGCGGAAACTAATCTTGCTTTAAAGCTTTGTTGAGGCGAGCACTAGGATCGAGCTACGATTTTGGAAGTGATATTGGGAGATATGATTTAAGTGCTCGAATCATTTAGCGAGTAACACGGTTTGAGCATGCGTCGTGGAAGGAGAATTTAGCATGTAATTTTCGCGACGGTGAGCTTAGGATGCGGCAGGCTGGTGGGCTTGCAGATGAAAAATTTCCGAAGAATTCGAAAAGCTTCCGAAGTCCAAACTTTCAAATCCTTCCACAATTTTTTTGTTCATATCGGGAGAATGTTTTTTTAGGTCCGCCATCGCCAGCATTGCGGATATTCTTTTCCGCTTTTCGCCCCTCTAAAAGACAGGGTTCCGGCGTGCGAACTATTTCGCAAGTTTTATTACAGGAATATCGTATCAAAGCGAAATCGGGCCGCTCCTATTTTTTTTATATATATCAACGACCTTTGACGAGAAATTGATACTAACAAGGAGTGTAAACATAGGTGTCTCCTGACTATGTAAGGGTATGAATATGCACCAATTGTATGAATAATAAACTTGAACAGAAATCCTAAGAAAAGTTAATATTAAATCGCATAATAACTCCAAATTTTATGCACATTGCGTAATAGACGCTGAATACGAGACAAATATATCATAATCGAAGAGAAAAAAATTTCCGTTGCCGGGTCGCGAACAAGCGTCCACCGCGCAAAAATGACTGTCAGAAAAAGTTTTGTCTATGCATCAACCATCTCCACCAACGAACTCGCTGATTACGTAGGAGCTCGAAAGAGGGATAAGCGGATTTGGGTTGTCCAAGCGCGAAATTTGAAAAAAATTGCAATCTTTGAACGTTAATATCTCCTAAACTTACGGCGAGAAACGTCTATAAAAAAAGACGTGTATTCTTAATTTTGATCCTCTATCGATCTATGCTAGTCTCATTCAAAAGTCAGGAGACACCCATACTTACACTCCATGTAAGGATAGGATAATTGCGGGCGATACAATGTTCTACATGGAAATATATGGCAGTGAGGATAGATTAGTTCTTAGAAATGATTTAGATAAAGTCATGATAGGGTGCGGAAAATGGGGAATGAGATTAATATATATTAACGAGTGTTTAGCCGTCGACCACTTTGACCGGAAAACTGTAAATGAACATATACGATCCGCGGGAGAAAAATTTTAATAGTAGAATCTCTGCAATCTTAATCTATACGTAAAACTTGTGGAAAAGCCATACAGAATCTCGGTTCCGCTGAGAGGGTAGTCGGTAAGAGCGTTGAGAATGTTCGCGAGCGATCTTACATCGTGAAAGTCACAGCTCGCCTTGAAATTGCCTGGTGAAATATTAAATCATTTGAATTTTCATTCCGATTTGAATGGTTCTACTTACGCCTGCTACGGGAGGTAGTTTCAGCGAACGATTACCCGGTGGTAAGGAGAGGCGAATAGGAAAGAACGCATTGGACGCATGCAGCTCCTCCGTGGGGAAAGTCTGCGGTGGATTTAATTCGGCTTCTGTGCGATACTTCTCTCTTCCGAAGAGACAGTGGTAATTTTCGTCGATACTTTGCGGACGTTAGGGTTTTCGAGAGACGACGTCCTTCATCTTCTTCTTTCTTATTAAGTCATTGCCATTTTATATCATCCCTTTTCCAAGGAACGAGATATCTCCTTGACAAATACCTAAGCGCACGCCGCAACTCGATCCAACTTTAGTCCTCGAAAAAGCGAATCGTAGCAGAGTTATAAACGCATAGATCTCTTCGCAGGAATGAGGAGCGCTAGAAATAGATCGTCATTTTCCGTCATATGGAGAATATTCGAAATCCGACAGAGGGCCAAGTTATCGTATCGGTGTCGCCTCAGTAGGCGGCTATCACCAGCGAGCAGAGTTCGTACTTGTGATTTGTGAATCGAGTTTCCCCATGCTTTCGTTACGCCGTTTTACTTTCCATGGAAATAGCTATCAAATCTCCAAGTTTCTCCCTGTATGAAGTGATTGTGACAACGTTGTTGCGTTCTGTGGTTGGCGTTGCACATAAGAGATTGATTAGATTTACTGCAGCTTCGTAGAGGACGGCTATGTGACACCTCATCCCAGTGCAGGCGATGCAGCACGGCTTTTGGTGAGGATGCAAGGTTCAGTCGAAAAGCCAAGTAAGGTAAGAAACGTCCCATTAAAAAATATTTCTCTTCCCTCGACGACAAGAATGTGCCCAGGAATTTTATTTACCGATTGCGTCCGACCGAAGCGTTTCGAATACCTAGCTTCCTATTCATCGCCATTCAAGATATCTTTACCTCGGTGAAAATGACCAGATAAATACTAATGACAATAATATCCACGGACGGCTTATATATCTGACGACAGCATCGTGCTTATGGGCTCGTAACCTATCGCTGCAATGGGAAATTTAGTGCGTTTCCGAAGCCGTTTCTTCGAACAGAGAGCTCGGGCGTAGCTTCATAGTTTTAATGAGGATGATTATATGCTCCAAAGAGTGCATTAAATTAGAAAAAGGGGAAAATGAATGACTGGTGAAAGGGAGGATGTTGACACGGAGAGGTCGCAGTGGAAAGTGAATAACGTGCCGCGGTATTTGGAGACGCGATTGTCACCGGCGGGAATCTAAAATTCGAGAAAGATTTTAGAAAATGAACGTGAGGTGAGTCGTGACGGATTATAATTTAATGAAGATTAGTATTTATTATGATTTTTACCAACTACGTGAGTCTTACTGTGCAAAAATATTGAATTCATAAGTTTCGTCATCGTAATGCTTTGGATTTCAAGAAAACCGCCATTGCTCGGTGTCCACGTAAATGGAGAGAGATTTTTTGGTGATATTCGATCGGCAATCAGGTAAAGAAATATTTGGCATAAAATTTAACAATACAGCTTCTACACTGACAGCGGTGGCATTTCTCTCAGCCAATCAGAAGCGAGATAAATGTTTAGCGGTAGTTCAAAATTTGTAAATTTTTTTTTCAACAATTTAATTGATGACTGATGAATTCTCAGCATTTTGGAACGTACCGAAGCTTTGATTTGTCAAGTTTTACTATCGCCTGATTCTATATTCCTATTTATTACGACGTAGAGCTTTGCCACCAACAGTTTATATGTTTTACAAGCATGCACTGCATGCAAAAACTTTCCCTGATACGAGGTTTTAATTTTTAATTATTTCAAAAGTACGACAGGTGAATAAATAGCCGTACATCGTTAAAAGAAATCAATTATACAGCCTTAAAACCGTTCGTGCAGTAGGTGTGCGCCTAGGTCCTTGACAATGTCTTCCTTTTTAATGAACTCATCATCTTTCAATTCCAGGATGCCTTTGGATTCGAGAACCTTCACCATGCTGTCCACGAGGAGGGTCTTCACGGATTGGATTGCCAAGCCAATTCTTAGATGATGAAGGAAATTGCTTACAACTTTGAACATCTGAGTAGACTACCTTCTCAAGGTACGATTTGGACCTGGTCATATTTTTCTTTCGTTGCTACTGAACTGAAACTACTATTCGATGAAAAATGAGCCTTTTCATACAATGGGCGAATTCTTACTTGTGAAAGAAGACCATATACCTTCTTGTTGCAAATCAAACTGAAGAACATCAAGATGGGCCCATGAGCCTTAGCATCATCGGTTTCCATTCTATCTGCAGTTAGGTCGTTCCTTGTTGATAAACTGTTCTATTTTTCCTCTCTCTCTACTGTTGCCTCTTCGCGCATCACATGACTATGAGGTAGATTGTGAGCAAATTCACTTCTTTTCAGCCCTTTTTATCTTCTATACTGGACGATTTTGTGCATCTTTGGACCTCCCATCTCCTTCCTGAATGCCCGACCATATCCTTGCTTCTTATTTCCAGAGTTTTCAACTGCCAATATGTAACCAAGTCTTGAGTGTTTCCTCGGAAATATTTTCTGTGCACCGTGGCAATGTTCTTCAGAATTCCATCATGCTTCCCAGCGTTCAGGGGCTGATTTTAAATACGACTTGTTTACTTCCTCATTCACTCACTTCTTCATCCTTTCCTTTGCTTCTAGCATTCGTTCCAGGAGCAAGAAGTGGCATCTTCTTTTGACTATTTCAATGGATTCGACCAAATATTTCTAGGATCTTGCAACGTGTGATATGCTACATGGAAAACACTCCAATATAGTGACTTGCAGAATCTTCACTCCTCGATTTGTTTCATATTCAGCTCTGTGTTCTTTCCTTCATTATTGAGAATATCCATTTTTCACGATTCCTGTTATAGTGTACCTTCTAGCCGCCTTCCTTCAGTAGGTGCAAGTACGATTCCATATTTTGCAACTTAACATCCCTGTAACATCCAAGGTTAACCACTCTTGGGATAAACCTACCAAAAGATAAAGTTGTTCCCTCATTCTTCTTTCTTGCTTCTCAAAGGGATACGATGCCGTAGAATGCTACAGACATTATCTTACTTCTTAGGGCACCAAGCAAACTTTTCTCAAAGAAATTGCATTCATCCATCCTCTGTGAAGGGACGAGGATTTGATGGAGTTCATCAAGCACCAATTTCCTGATATTTGGCAGAACATTTCCGTTCACTCAACAAAAAACCGAATGCGTTTCCCAAGTGCCACAGGAAGAGAAAAATATATTCTTTTTTATTTCTCTCCGGATTCATCAGACATCTTCATTAGATATGGGATCTCTTACTTTTCGAACCGTTGCTGACATTTCGAATTACTTAACCGTATCGTTTACATTCCGGAAACAAAGGTTTTGGCAAACGGGTGATGCCCTCTCATTCTGACAGTGAACCTAGTCATTCTTTCACATTTTGAATAATCTCTTTCACTCTCGTTTCAGGTACCTCCAACGACCGTTGGGGAGAGGATTTCGATTCGGGAGCGATAGCAGAGAAGGGAAGGAAAACCTCGGCTACTATCTGATGTAAACACTGATGGAAGAGTGATACTTGACATGTAATTTATGTGAATTTTTAAATAAACTTTGTCCAAGAATCAATTGGCATTCGCTTATTATCAAGGACCGATCATAGAATATTTTTAAGAGTGGCAGACGGATTCATATCCTTTGCTCATCACATCCAATTCCCGCTGAAGTTGCGGCATTCGTTTTCTCCTTTGGTATTCGAATACTAAAGGTAGTCTTTTAAAATATGCATCGGAAACGTCCAGCTTATCTAGTGGCAGTTCAACTATAAGACGTCTCTGAATTCACACACGTGCAGTAAATTCGTGTGCAAGCAATGGAAAGTTATCGTACTATAGAGACGTAGGTGAGATGCGAACGATCAAAAAGTCCGGTATTTATAGTTATTCGAGTGGCTTTCGCATAAAAAAAATCCAAAGAAAAGAAAGGTCTAGCTAACAGATTTGGTATATCAGTAGATGCATCCGTTGAAGTTCCATAGACTTTTCAGATAACTGTATCTTTCCTCCCCTTTCCATTCCGTTACCATCCAACGCGGAAACTAATCTTGCTTTAAAGCTTTGTTGAGGCGAGCACTAGGATCGAGCTACGATTTTGGAAGTGATATTGGGAGATATGATTTAAGTGCTCGAATCATTTAGCGAGTAACACGGTTTGAGCATGCGTCGTGGAAGGAGAATTTAGCATGTAATTTTCGCGACGGTGAGCTTAGGATGCGGCAGGCTGGTGGGCTTGCAGATGAAAAATTTCCGAAGAATTCGAAAAGCTTCCGAAGTCCAAACTTTCAAATCCTTCCACAATTTTTTTGTTCATATCGGGAGAATGTTTTTTTAGGTCCGCCATCGCCAGCATTGCGGATATTCTTTTCCGCTTTTCGCCCCTCTAAAAGACAGGGTTCCGGCGTGCGAACTATTTCGCAAGTTTTATTACAGGAATATCGTATCAAAGCGAAATCGGGCCGCTCCTATTTTTTTTATATATATCAACGACCTTTGACGAGAAATTGATACTAACAAGGAGTGTAAACATAGGTGTCTCCTGACTATGTAAGGGTATGAATATGCACCAATTGTATGAATAATAAACTTGAACAGAAATCCTAAGAAAAGTTAATATTAAATCGCATAATAACTCCAAATTTTATGCACATTGCGTAATAGACGCTGAATACGAGACAAATATATCATAATCGAAGAGAAAAAAATTTCCGTTGCCGGGTCGCGAACAAGCGTCCACCGCGCAAAAATGACTGTCAGAAAAAGTTTTGTCTATGCATCAACCATCTCCACCAACGAACTCGCTGATTACGTAGGAGCTCGAAAGAGGGATAAGCGGATTTGGGTTGTCCAAGCGCGAAATTTGAAAAAAATTGCAATCTTTGAACGTTAATATCTCCTAAACTTACGGCGAGAAACGTCTATAAAAAAAGACGTGTATTCTTAATTTTGATCCTCTATCGATCTATGCTAGTCTCATTCAAAAGTCAGGAGACACCCATACTTACACTCCATGTAAGGATAGGATAATTGCGGGCGATACAATGTTCTACATGGAAATATATGGCAGTGAGGATAGATTAGTTCTTAGAAATGATTTAGATAAAGTCATGATAGGGTGCGGAAAATGGGGAATGAGATTAATATATATTAACGAGTGTTTAGCCGTCGACCACTTTGACCGGAAAACTGTAAATGAACATATACGATCCGCGGGAGAAAAATTTTAATAGTAGAATCTCTGCAATCTTAATCTATACGTAAAACTTGTGGAAAAGCCATACAGAATCTCGGTTCCGCTGAGAGGGTAGTCGGTAAGAGCGTTGAGAATGTTCGCGAGCGATCTTACATCGTGAAAGTCACAGCTCGCCTTGAAATTGCCTGGTGAAATATTAAATCATTTGAATTTTCATTCCGATTTGAATGGTTCTACTTACGCCTGCTACGGGAGGTAGTTTCAGCGAACGATTACCCGGTGGTAAGGAGAGGCGAATAGGAAAGAACGCATTGGACGCATGCAGCTCCTCCGTGGGGAAAGTCTGCGGTGGATTTAATTCGGCTTCTGTGCGATACTTCTCTCTTCCGAAGAGACAGTGGTAATTTTCGTCGATACTTTGCGGACGTTAGGGTTTTCGAGAGACGACGTCCTTCATCTTCTTCTTTCTTATTAAGTCATTGCCATTTTATATCATCCCTTTTCCAAGGAACGAGATATCTCCTTGACAAATACCTAAGCGCACGCCGCAACTCGATCCAACTTTAGTCCTCGAAAAAGCGAATCGTAGCAGAGTTATAAACGCATAGATCTCTTCGCAGGAATGAGGAGCGCTAGAAATAGATCGTCATTTTCCGTCATATGGAGAATATTCGAAATCCGACAGAGGGCCAAGTTATCGTATCGGTGTCGCCTCAGTAGGCGGCTATCACCAGCGAGCAGAGTTCGTACTTGTGATTTGTGAATCGAGTTTCCCCATGCTTTCGTTACGCCGTTTTACTTTCCATGGAAATAGCTATCAAATCTCCAAGTTTCTCCCTGTATGAAGTGATTGTGACAACGTTGTTGCGTTCTGTGGTTGGCGTTGCACATAAGAGATTGATTAGATTTACTGCAGCTTCGTAGAGGACGGCTATGTGACACCTCATCCCAGTGCAGGCGATGCAGCACGGCTTTTGGTGAGGATGCAAGGTTCAGTCGAAAAGCCAAGTAAGGTAAGAAACGTCCCATTAAAAAATATTTCTCTTCCCTCGACGACAAGAATGTGCCCAGGAATTTTATTTACCGATTGCGTCCGACCGAAGCGTTTCGAATACCTAGCTTCCTATTCATCGCCATTCAAGATATCTTTACCTCGGTGAAAATGACCAGATAAATACTAATGACAATAATATCCACGGACGGCTTATATATCTGACGACAGCATCGTGCTTATGGGCTCGTAACCTATCGCTGCAATGGGAAATTTAGTGCGTTTCCGAAGCCGTTTCTTCGAACAGAGAGCTCGGGCGTAGCTTCATAGTTTTAATGAGGATGATTATATGCTCCAAAGAGTGCATTAAATTAGAAAAAGGGGAAAATGAATGACTGGTGAAAGGGAGGATGTTGACACGGAGAGGTCGCAGTGGAAAGTGAATAACGTGCCGCGGTATTTGGAGACGCGATTGTCACCGGCGGGAATCTAAAATTCGAGAAAGATTTTAGAAAATGAACGTGAGGTGAGTCGTGACGGATTATAATTTAATGAAGATTAGTATTTATTATGATTTTTACCAACTACGTGAGTCTTACTGTGCAAAAATATTGAATTCATAAGTTTCGTCATCGTAATGCTTTGGATTTCAAGAAAACCGCCATTGCTCGGTGTCCACGTAAATGGAGAGAGATTTTTTGGTGATATTCGATCGGCAATCAGGTAAAGAAATATTTGGCATAAAATTTAACAATACAGCTTCTACACTGACAGCGGTGGCATTTCTCTCAGCCAATCAGAAGCGAGATAAATGTTTAGCGGTAGTTCAAAATTTGTAAATTTTTTTTTCAACAATTTAATTGATGACTGATGAATTCTCAGCATTTTGGAACGTACCGAAGCTTTGATTTGTCAAGTTTTACTATCGCCTGATTCTATATTCCTATTTATTACGACGTAGAGCTTTGCCACCAACAGTTTATATGTTTTACAAGCATGCACTGCATGCAAAAACTTTCCCTGATACGAGGTTTTAATTTTTAATTATTTCAAAAGTACGACAGGTGAATAAATAGCCGTACATCGTTAAAAGAAATCAATTATACAGCCTTAAAACCGTTCGTGCAGTAGGTGTGCGCCTAGGTCCTTGACAATGTCTTCCTTTTTAATGAACTCATCATCTTTCAATTCCAGGATGCCTTTGGATTCGAGAACCTTCACCATGCTGTCCACGAGGAGGGTCTTCACGGATTGGATTGCCAAGCCAATTCTTAGATGATGAAGGAAATTGCTTACAACTTTGAACATCTGAGTAGACTACCTTCTCAAGGTACGATTTGGACCTGGTCATATTTTTCTTTCGTTGCTACTGAACTGAAACTACTATTCGATGAAAAATGAGCCTTTTCATACAATGGGCGAATTCTTACTTGTGAAAGAAGACCATATACCTTCTTGTTGCAAATCAAACTGAAGAACATCAAGATGGGCCCATGAGCCTTAGCATCATCGGTTTCCATTCTATCTGCAGTTAGGTCGTTCCTTGTTGATAAACTGTTCTATTTTTCCTCTCTCTCTACTGTTGCCTCTTCGCGCATCACATGACTATGAGGTAGATTGTGAGCAAATTCACTTCTTTTCAGCCCTTTTTATCTTCTATACTGGACGATTTTGTGCATCTTTGGACCTCCCATCTCCTTCCTGAATGCCCGACCATATCCTTGCTTCTTATTTCCAGAGTTTTCAACTGCCAATATGTAACCAAGTCTTGAGTGTTTCCTCGGAAATATTTTCTGTGCACCGTGGCAATGTTCTTCAGAATTCCATCATGCTTCCCAGCGTTCAGGGGCTGATTTTAAATACGACTTGTTTACTTCCTCATTCACTCACTTCTTCATCCTTTCCTTTGCTTCTAGCATTCGTTCCAGGAGCAAGAAGTGGCATCTTCTTTTGACTATTTCAATGGATTCGACCAAATATTTCTAGGATCTTGCAACGTGTGATATGCTACATGGAAAACACTCCAATATAGTGACTTGCAGAATCTTCACTCCTCGATTTGTTTCATATTCAGCTCTGTGTTCTTTCCTTCATTATTGAGAATATCCATTTTTCACGATTCCTGTTATAGTGTACCTTCTAGCCGCCTTCCTTCAGTAGGTGCAAGTACGATTCCATATTTTGCAACTTAACATCCCTGTAACATCCAAGGTTAACCACTCTTGGGATAAACCTACCAAAAGATAAAGTTGTTCCCTCATTCTTCTTTCTTGCTTCTCAAAGGGATACGATGCCGTAGAATGCTACAGACATTATCTTACTTCTTAGGGCACCAAGCAAACTTTTCTCAAAGAAATTGCATTCATCCATCCTCTGTGAAGGGACGAGGATTTGATGGAGTTCATCAAGCACCAATTTCCTGATATTTGGCAGAACATTTCCGTTCACTCAACAAAAAACCGAATGCGTTTCCCAAGTGCCACAGGAAGAGAAAAATATATTCTTTTTTATTTCTCTCCGGATTCATCAGACATCTTCATTAGATATGGGATCTCTTACTTTTCGAACCGTTGCTGACATTTCGAATTACTTAACCGTATCGTTTACATTCCGGAAACAAAGGTTTTGGCAAACGGGTGATGCCCTCTCATTCTGACAGTGAACCTAGTCATTCTTTCACATTTTGAATAATCTCTTTCACTCTCGTTTCAGGTACCTCCAACGACCGTTGGGGAGAGGATTTCGATTCGGGAGCGATAGCAGAGAAGGGAAGGAAAACCTCGGCTACTATCTGATGTAAACACTGATGGAAGAGTGATACTTGACATGTAATTTATGTGAATTTTTAAATAAACTTTGTCCAAGAATCAATTGGCATTCGCTTATTATCAAGGACCGATCATAGAATATTTTTAAGAGTGGCAGACGGATTCATATCCTTTGCTCATCACATCCAATTCCCGCTGAAGTTGCGGCATTCGTTTTCTCCTTTGGTATTCGAATACTAAAGGTAGTCTTTTAAAATATGCATCGGAAACGTCCAGCTTATCTAGTGGCAGTTCAACTATAAGACGTCTCTGAATTCACACACGTGCAGTAAATTCGTGTGCAAGCAATGGAAAGTTATCGTACTATAGAGACGTAGGTGAGATGCGAACGATCAAAAAGTCCGGTATTTATAGTTATTCGAGTGGCTTTCGCATAAAAAAAATCCAAAGAAAAGAAAGGTCTAGCTAACAGATTTGGTATATCAGTAGATGCATCCGTTGAAGTTCCATAGACTTTTCAGATAACTGTATCTTTCCTCCCCTTTCCATTCCGTTACCATCCAACGCGGAAACTAATCTTGCTTTAAAGCTTTGTTGAGGCGAGCACTAGGATCGAGCTACGATTTTGGAAGTGATATTGGGAGATATGATTTAAGTGCTCGAATCATTTAGCGAGTAACACGGTTTGAGCATGCGTCGTGGAAGGAGAATTTAGCATGTAATTTTCGCGACGGTGAGCTTAGGATGCGGCAGGCTGGTGGGCTTGCAGATGAAAAATTTCCGAAGAATTCGAAAAGCTTCCGAAGTCCAAACTTTCAAATCCTTCCACAATTTTTTTGTTCATATCGGGAGAATGTTTTTTTAGGTCCGCCATCGCCAGCATTGCGGATATTCTTTTCCGCTTTTCGCCCCTCTAAAAGACAGGGTTCCGGCGTGCGAACTATTTCGCAAGTTTTATTACAGGAATATCGTATCAAAGCGAAATCGGGCCGCTCCTATTTTTTTTATATATATCAACGACCTTTGACGAGAAATTGATACTAACAAGGAGTGTAAACATAGGTGTCTCCTGACTATGTAAGGGTATGAATATGCACCAATTGTATGAATAATAAACTTGAACAGAAATCCTAAGAAAAGTTAATATTAAATCGCATAATAACTCCAAATTTTATGCACATTGCGTAATAGACGCTGAATACGAGACAAATATATCATAATCGAAGAGAAAAAAATTTCCGTTGCCGGGTCGCGAACAAGCGTCCACCGCGCAAAAATGACTGTCAGAAAAAGTTTTGTCTATGCATCAACCATCTCCACCAACGAACTCGCTGATTACGTAGGAGCTCGAAAGAGGGATAAGCGGATTTGGGTTGTCCAAGCGCGAAATTTGAAAAAAATTGCAATCTTTGAACGTTAATATCTCCTAAACTTACGGCGAGAAACGTCTATAAAAAAAGACGTGTATTCTTAATTTTGATCCTCTATCGATCTATGCTAGTCTCATTCAAAAGTCAGGAGACACCCATACTTACACTCCATGTAAGGATAGGATAATTGCGGGCGATACAATGTTCTACATGGAAATATATGGCAGTGAGGATAGATTAGTTCTTAGAAATGATTTAGATAAAGTCATGATAGGGTGCGGAAAATGGGGAATGAGATTAATATATATTAACGAGTGTTTAGCCGTCGACCACTTTGACCGGAAAACTGTAAATGAACATATACGATCCGCGGGAGAAAAATTTTAATAGTAGAATCTCTGCAATCTTAATCTATACGTAAAACTTGTGGAAAAGCCATACAGAATCTCGGTTCCGCTGAGAGGGTAGTCGGTAAGAGCGTTGAGAATGTTCGCGAGCGATCTTACATCGTGAAAGTCACAGCTCGCCTTGAAATTGCCTGGTGAAATATTAAATCATTTGAATTTTCATTCCGATTTGAATGGTTCTACTTACGCCTGCTACGGGAGGTAGTTTCAGCGAACGATTACCCGGTGGTAAGGAGAGGCGAATAGGAAAGAACGCATTGGACGCATGCAGCTCCTCCGTGGGGAAAGTCTGCGGTGGATTTAATTCGGCTTCTGTGCGATACTTCTCTCTTCCGAAGAGACAGTGGTAATTTTCGTCGATACTTTGCGGACGTTAGGGTTTTCGAGAGACGACGTCCTTCATCTTCTTCTTTCTTATTAAGTCATTGCCATTTTATATCATCCCTTTTCCAAGGAACGAGATATCTCCTTGACAAATACCTAAGCGCACGCCGCAACTCGATCCAACTTTAGTCCTCGAAAAAGCGAATCGTAGCAGAGTTATAAACGCATAGATCTCTTCGCAGGAATGAGGAGCGCTAGAAATAGATCGTCATTTTCCGTCATATGGAGAATATTCGAAATCCGACAGAGGGCCAAGTTATCGTATCGGTGTCGCCTCAGTAGGCGGCTATCACCAGCGAGCAGAGTTCGTACTTGTGATTTGTGAATCGAGTTTCCCCATGCTTTCGTTACGCCGTTTTACTTTCCATGGAAATAGCTATCAAATCTCCAAGTTTCTCCCTGTATGAAGTGATTGTGACAACGTTGTTGCGTTCTGTGGTTGGCGTTGCACATAAGAGATTGATTAGATTTACTGCAGCTTCGTAGAGGACGGCTATGTGACACCTCATCCCAGTGCAGGCGATGCAGCACGGCTTTTGGTGAGGATGCAAGGTTCAGTCGAAAAGCCAAGTAAGGTAAGAAACGTCCCATTAAAAAATATTTCTCTTCCCTCGACGACAAGAATGTGCCCAGGAATTTTATTTACCGATTGCGTCCGACCGAAGCGTTTCGAATACCTAGCTTCCTATTCATCGCCATTCAAGATATCTTTACCTCGGTGAAAATGACCAGATAAATACTAATGACAATAATATCCACGGACGGCTTATATATCTGACGACAGCATCGTGCTTATGGGCTCGTAACCTATCGCTGCAATGGGAAATTTAGTGCGTTTCCGAAGCCGTTTCTTCGAACAGAGAGCTCGGGCGTAGCTTCATAGTTTTAATGAGGATGATTATATGCTCCAAAGAGTGCATTAAATTAGAAAAAGGGGAAAATGAATGACTGGTGAAAGGGAGGATGTTGACACGGAGAGGTCGCAGTGGAAAGTGAATAACGTGCCGCGGTATTTGGAGACGCGATTGTCACCGGCGGGAATCTAAAATTCGAGAAAGATTTTAGAAAATGAACGTGAGGTGAGTCGTGACGGATTATAATTTAATGAAGATTAGTATTTATTATGATTTTTACCAACTACGTGAGTCTTACTGTGCAAAAATATTGAATTCATAAGTTTCGTCATCGTAATGCTTTGGATTTCAAGAAAACCGCCATTGCTCGGTGTCCACGTAAATGGAGAGAGATTTTTTGGTGATATTCGATCGGCAATCAGGTAAAGAAATATTTGGCATAAAATTTAACAATACAGCTTCTACACTGACAGCGGTGGCATTTCTCTCAGCCAATCAGAAGCGAGATAAATGTTTAGCGGTAGTTCAAAATTTGTAAATTTTTTTTTCAACAATTTAATTGATGACTGATGAATTCTCAGCATTTTGGAACGTACCGAAGCTTTGATTTGTCAAGTTTTACTATCGCCTGATTCTATATTCCTATTTATTACGACGTAGAGCTTTGCCACCAACAGTTTATATGTTTTACAAGCATGCACTGCATGCAAAAACTTTCCCTGATACGAGGTTTTAATTTTTAATTATTTCAAAAGTACGACAGGTGAATAAATAGCCGTACATCGTTAAAAGAAATCAATTATACAGCCTTAAAACCGTTCGTGCAGTAGGTGTGCGCCTAGGTCCTTGACAATGTCTTCCTTTTTAATGAACTCATCATCTTTCAATTCCAGGATGCCTTTGGATTCGAGAACCTTCACCATGCTGTCCACGAGGAGGGTCTTCACGGATTGGATTGCCAAGCCAATTCTTAGATGATGAAGGAAATTGCTTACAACTTTGAACATCTGAGTAGACTACCTTCTCAAGGTACGATTTGGACCTGGTCATATTTTTCTTTCGTTGCTACTGAACTGAAACTACTATTCGATGAAAAATGAGCCTTTTCATACAATGGGCGAATTCTTACTTGTGAAAGAAGACCATATACCTTCTTGTTGCAAATCAAACTGAAGAACATCAAGATGGGCCCATGAGCCTTAGCATCATCGGTTTCCATTCTATCTGCAGTTAGGTCGTTCCTTGTTGATAAACTGTTCTATTTTTCCTCTCTCTCTACTGTTGCCTCTTCGCGCATCACATGACTATGAGGTAGATTGTGAGCAAATTCACTTCTTTTCAGCCCTTTTTATCTTCTATACTGGACGATTTTGTGCATCTTTGGACCTCCCATCTCCTTCCTGAATGCCCGACCATATCCTTGCTTCTTATTTCCAGAGTTTTCAACTGCCAATATGTAACCAAGTCTTGAGTGTTTCCTCGGAAATATTTTCTGTGCACCGTGGCAATGTTCTTCAGAATTCCATCATGCTTCCCAGCGTTCAGGGGCTGATTTTAAATACGACTTGTTTACTTCCTCATTCACTCACTTCTTCATCCTTTCCTTTGCTTCTAGCATTCGTTCCAGGAGCAAGAAGTGGCATCTTCTTTTGACTATTTCAATGGATTCGACCAAATATTTCTAGGATCTTGCAACGTGTGATATGCTACATGGAAAACACTCCAATATAGTGACTTGCAGAATCTTCACTCCTCGATTTGTTTCATATTCAGCTCTGTGTTCTTTCCTTCATTATTGAGAATTTCCATTTTTCACGATTCCTGTTATAGTGTACCTTCTAGCCGCCTTCCTTCAGTAGGTGCAAGTACGATTCCATATTTTGCAACTTAACATCCCTGTAACATCCAAGGTTAACCACTCTTGGGATAAACCTACCAAAAGATAAAGTTGTTCCCTCATTCTTCTTTCTTGCTTCTCAAAGGGATACGATGCCGTAGAATGCTACAGACATTATCTTACTTCTTAGGGCACCAAGCAAACTTTTCTCAAAGAAATTGCATTCATCCATCCTCTGTGAAGGGACGAGGATTTGATGGAGTTCATCAAACACCAATTTCCTGATATTTGGCAGAACATTTCCGTTCACTCAACAAAAAACCGAATGCGTTTCCCAAGTGCCACAGGAAGAGAAAAATATATTCTTTTTTATTTCTCTCCGGATTCATCAGACATCTTCATTAGATATGGGATCTCTTACTTTTCGAACCGTTGCTGACATTTCGAATTACTTAACCGTATCGTTTACATTCCGGAAACAAAGGTTTTGGCAAACGGGTGATGCCCTCTCATTCTGACAGTGAACCTAGTCATTCTTTCACATTTTGAATAATCTCTTTCACTCTCGTTTCAGGTACCTCCAACGACCGTTGGGGAGAGGATTTCGATTCGGGAGCGATAGCAGAGAAGGGAAGGAAAACCTCGGCTACTATCTGATGTAAACACTGATGGAAGAGTGATACTTGACATGTAATTTATGTGAATTTTTAAATAAACTTTGTCCAAGAATCAATTGGCATTCGCTTATTATCAAGGACCGATCATAGAATATTTTTAAGAGTGGCAGACGGATTCATATCCTTTGCTCATCACATCCAATTCCCGCTGAAGTTGCGGCATTCGTTTTCTCCTTTGGTATTCGAATACTAAAGGTAGTCTTTTAAAATATGCATCGGAAACGTCCAGCTTATCTAGTGGCAGTTCAACTATAAGACGTCTCTGAATTCACACACGTGCAGTAAATTCGTGTGCAAGCAATGGAAAGTTATCGTACTATAGAGACGTAGGTGAGATGCGAACGATCAAAAAGTCCGGTATTTATAGTTATTCGAGTGGCTTTCGCATAAAAAAAATCCAAAGAAAAGAAAGGTCTAGCTAACAGATTTGGTATATCAGTAGATGCATCCGTTGAAGTTCCATAGACTTTTCAGATAACTGTATCTTTCCTCCCCTTTCCATTCCGTTACCATCCAACGCGGAAACTAATCTTGCTTTAAAGCTTTGTTGAGGCGAGCACTAGGATCGAGCTACGATTTTGGAAGTGATATTGGGAGATATGATTTAAGTGCTCGAATCATTTAGCGAGTAACACGGTTTGAGCATGCGTCGTGGAAGGAGAATTTAGCATGTAATTTTCGCGACGGTGAGCTTAGGATGCGGCAGGCTGGTGGGCTTGCAGATGAAAAATTTCCGAAGAATTCGAAAAGCTTCCGAAGTCAAAACTTTCAAATCCTTCCACAATTTTTTTGTTCATATCGGGAGAATGTTTTTTTAGGTCCGCCATCGCCAGCATTGCGGATATTCTTTTCCCCTTTTCGCCCCTCTAAAAGACAGGGTTCCGGCGTGCGAACTATTTCGCAAGTTTTATTACAGGAATATCGTATCAAAGCGAAATCGGGCCGCTCCTATTTTTTTTATATATATCAACGACCTTTGACGAGAAATTGATACTAACAAGGAGTGTAAACATAGGTGTCTCCTGACTATGTAAGGGTATGAATATGCACCAATTGTATGAATAATAAACTTGAACAGAAATCCTAAGAAAAGTTAATATTAAATCGCATAATAACTCCAAATTTTATGCACATTGCGTAATAGACGCTGAATACGAGACAAATATATCATAATCGAAGAGAAAAAAATTTCCGTTGCCGGGTCGCGAACAAGCGTCCACCGCGCAAAAATGACTGTCAGAAAAAGTTTTGTCTATGCATCAACCATCTCCACCACCGAACTCGCTGATTACGTAGGAGCTCGAAAGAGGGATAAGCGGATTTGGGTTGTCCAAGCGCGAAATTTGAAAAAAATTGCAATCTTTGAACGTTAATATCTCCTAAACTTACGGCGAGAAACGTCTATAAAAAAGACGTGTATTCTTAATTTTGATCCTCTATCGATCTATGCTAGTCTCATTCAAAAGTCAGGAGACACCCATACTTACACTCCATGTAAGGATAGGATAATTGCGGGCGATACAATGTTCTACATGGAAATATATGGCAGTGAGGATAGATTAGTTCTTAGAAATGATTTAGATAAAGTCATGATAGGGTGCGGAAAATGGGGAATGAGATTAATATATATTAACGAGTGTTTAGCCGTCGACCACTTTGACCGGAAAACTGTAAATGAACATATACGATCCGCGGGAGAAAAATTTTAATAGTAGAATCTCTGCAATATTAATCTATACGTAAAACTTGTGGAAAAGCCATACAGAATCTCGGTTCCGCTGAGAGGGTAGTCGGTAAGAGCGTTGAGAATGTTCGCGAGCGATCTTACATCGTGAAAGTCACAGCTCGCCTTGAAATTGCCTGGTGAAATATTAAATCATTTGAATTTTCATTCCGATTTGAATGGTTCTACTTACGCCTGCTACGGGAGGTAGTTTCAGCGAACGATTACCCGGTGGTAAGGAGAGGCGAATAGGAAAGAACGCATTGGACGCATGCAGCTCCTCCGTGGGGAAAGTCTGCGGTGGATTTAATTCGGCTTCTGTGCGATACTTCTCTCTTCCGAAGAGACAGTGGTAATTTTCGTCGATACTTTGCGGACGTTAGGGTTTTCGAGAGACGACGTCCTTCATCTTCTTCTTTCTTATTAAGTCATTGCCATTTTATATCATCCCTTTTCCAAGGAACGAGATATCTCCTTGACAAATACCTAAGCGCACGCCGCAACTCGATCCAACTTTAGTCCTCGAAAAAGCGAATCGTAGCAGAGTTATAAACGCATAGATCTCTTCGCAGGAATGAGGAGCGCTAGAAATAGATCGTCATTTTCCGTCATATGGAGAATATTCGAAATCCGACAGAGGGCCAAGTTATCGTATCGGTGTCGCCTCAGTAGGCGGCTATCACCAGCGAGCAGAGTTCGTACTTGTGATTTGTGAATCGAGTTTCCCCATGCTTTCGTTACGCCGTTTTACTTTCCATGGAAATAGCTATCAAATCTCCAAGTTTCTCCCTGTATGAAGTGATTGTGACAACGTTGTTGCGTTCTGTGGTTGGCGTTGCACATAAGAGATTGATTAGATTTACTGCAGCTTCGTAGAGGACGGCTATGTGACACCTCATCCCAGTGCAGGCGATGCAGCACGGCTTTTGGTGAGGATGCAAGGTTCAGTCGAAAAGCCAAGTAAGGTAAGAAACGTCCCATTAAAAAATATTTCTCTTCCCTCGACGACAAGAATGTGCCCAGGAATTTTATTTACCGATTGCGTCCGACCGAAGCGTTTCGAATACCTAGCTTCCTATTCATCGCCATTCAAGATATCTTTACCTCGGTGAAAATGACCAGATAAATACTAATGACAATAATATCCACGGACGGCTTATATATCTGACGACAGCATCGTGCTTATGGGCTCGTAACCTATCGCTGCAATGGGAAATTTAGTGCGTTTCCGAAGCCGTTTCTTCGAACAGAGAGCTCGGGCGTAGCTTCATAGTTTTAATGAGGATGATTATATGCTCCAAAGAGTGCATTAAATTAGAAAAAGGGGAAAATGAATGACTGGTGAAAGGGAGGATGTTGACACGGAGAGGTCGCAGTGGAAAGTGAATAACGTGCCGCGGTATTTGGAGACGCGATTGTCACCGGCGGGAATCTAAAATTCGAGAAAGATTTTAGAAAATGAACGTGAGGTGAGTCGTGACGGATTATAATTTAATGAAGATTAGTATTTATTATGATTTTTACCAACTACGTGAGTCTTACTGTGCAAAAATATTGAATTCATAAGTTTCGTCATCGTAATGCTTTGGATTTCAAGAAAACCGCCATTGCTCGGTGTCCACGTAAATGGAGAGAGATTTTTTGGAGATATTCGATCGGCAATCAGGTAAAGAAATATTTGGCATAAAATTTAACAATACAGCTTCTACACTGACAGCGGTGGCATTTCTCTCAGCCAATCAGAAGCGAGATAAATGTTTAGCGGTAGTTCAAAATTTGTAAATTTTTTTTTCAACAATTTAATTGATGACTGATAAATTCTCAGCATTTTGGAACGTACCGAAGCTTTGATTTGTCAAGTTTTACTATCGCCTGATTCTATATTCCTATTTATTACGACGTAGAGCTTTGCCACCAACAGTTTATATGTTTTACAAGCATGCACTGCATGCAAAAACTTTCCCTGATACGAGGTTTTAATTTTTAATTATTTCAAAAGTACGACAGGTGAATAAATAGCCGTACATCGTTAAAAGAAATCAATTATACAGCCTTAAAACCGTTCGTGCAGTAGGTGTGCGCCTAGGTCCTTGACAATGTCTTCCTTTTTAATGAACTCATCATCTTTCAATTCCAGGATGCCTTTGGATTCGAGAACCTTCACCATGCTGTCCACGAGGAGGGTCTTCACGGATTGGATTGCCAAGCCTATTCTTAGATGATGAAGGAAATTGCTTACAACTTTGAACATCTGAGTAGACTACCTTCTCAAGGTACGATTTGGACCTGGTCATATTTTTCTTTCGTTGCTACTGAACTGAAACTACTATTCGATGAAAAATGAGCCTTTTCATACAATGGGCGATTTCTTACTTGTGAAAGAAGACCATATTCCTTCTTGTTGCAAATCAAACTGAAGAACATCAAGATGGGCCCATTAGCCTTAGCATCATCGGTTTCCATTCTATCTGCAGTTAGGTCGTTCCTTGTTGATAAACTGTTCTATTTTTCCTCTCTCTCTACTGTTGCCTCTTCGCGCATCACATGACTATGAGGTAGATTGTGAGCAAATTCACTTCTTTTCAGCCCTTTTTATCTTCTATACTGGACGATTTTGTGCATCTTTGGACCTCCCATCTCCTTCCTGAATGCCCGACCATATCCTTGCTTCTTATTTCCAGAGTTTTCAACTGCCAATATGTAACCAAGTCTTGAGTGTTTCCTCGGAAATATTTTCTGTGCACCGTGGCAATGTTCTTCAGAATTCCATCATGCTTCCCAGCGTTCAGGGGCTGATTTTAAATACGACTTGTTTACTTCCTCATTCACTCACTTCTTCATCCTTTCCTTTGCTTCTAGCATTCGTTCCAGGAGCAAGAAGTGGCATCTTCTTTTGACTATTTCAATGGATTCGACCAAATATTTCTAGGATCTTGCAACGTGTGATATGCTACATGGAAAACACTCCAATATAGTGACTTGCAGAATCTTCACTCCTCGATTTGTTTCATATTCAGCTCTGTGTTCTTTCCTTCATTATTGAGAATTTCCATCTTTCACGATTCCTGTTATAGTGTACCTTCTAGCCGCCTTCCTTCAGTAGGTGCAAGTACGATTCCATATTTTGCAATTTAACATCCCTGTAACATCCAAGGATAACCACTCTTGGGATAAACCTACCAAAAGATAAAGTTGTTCCCTCATTCTTCTTTCTTGCTTCTCAAAGGGATACGATGCCGTAGAATGCTACAGACATTATCTTCCTTCTTAGGGCACCAAGCAAACTTTTCTCAAAGAAATTGCATTCATCCATCCTCTGTGAAGGGACGAGGATTTGATGGAGTTCATCAAGCACCAATTTCCTGATATTTGGCAGAACATTTCCGTTCACTCAACAAAAAACCGAATGCGTTTCCCAAGTGCCACAGGAAGAGAAAAATATATTCTTTTTTATTTCTCTCCGGATTCATCAGACATCTTCATTAGATATGGGATCTCTTACTTTTCGAACCGTTGCTGACATTTCGAATTACTTAACCGTATCGTTTACATTCCGGAAACAAAGGTTTTGGCAAACGGGTGATGCCCTCTCATTCTGACAGTGAACCTAGTCATTCTTTCACATTTTGAATAATCTCTTTCACTCTCGTTTCAGGTACCTCCAACGACCGTTGGGGAGAGGATTTCGATTCGGGAGCGATAGCAGAGAAGGGAAGGAAAACCTCGGCTACTATCTGATGTAAACACTGATGGAAGAGTGATACTTGACGTGTAATTTATGTGAATTTTTAAATAAACTTTGTCCAAGAATCAATTGGCATTCGCTTATTATCAAGGACCGATCATAGAATATTTTTAAGAGTGGCAGACGGATTCATATCCTTTGCTCATCACATCCAATTCCCGCTGAAGTTGCGGCATTCGTTTTCTCCTTTGGTATTCGAATACTAAAGGTAGTCTTTTAAAATATGCATCGGAAACGTCCAGCTTATCTAGTGGCAGTTCAACTATAAGACGTCTCTGAATTCACACACGTGCAGTAAATTCGTGTGCAAGCAATGGAAAGTTATCGTACTATAGAGACGTAGGTGAGATGCGAACGATCAAAAAGTCCGGTATTTATAGTTATTCGAGTGGCTTTCGCATAAAAAAAATCCAAAGAAAAGAAAGGTCTAGCTAACAGATTTGGTATATCAGTAGATGCATCCGTTGAAGTTCCATAGACTTTTCAGATAACTGTATCTTTCCTCCCCTTTCCATTCCGTTACCATCCAACGCGGAAACTAATCTTGCTTTAAAGCTTTGTTGAGGCGAGCACTAGGATCGAGCTACGATTTTGGAAGTGATATTGGGAGATATGATTTAAGTGCTCGAATCATTTAGCGAGTAACACGGTTTGAGCATGCGTCGTGGAAGGAGAATTTAGCATGTAATTTTCGCGACGGTGAGCTTAGGATGCGGCAGGCTGGTGGGCTTGCAGATGAAAAATTTCCGAAGAATTCGAAAAGCTTCCGAAGTCCAAACTTTCAAATCCTTCCACAATTTTTTTGTTCATATCGGGAGAATGTTTTTTTAGGTCCGCCATCGCCAGCATTGCGGATATTCTTTTCCGCTTTTCGCCCCTCTAAAAGACAGGGTTCCGGCGTGCGAACTATTTCGCAAGTTTTATTACAGGAATATCGTATCAAAGCGAAATCGGGCCGCTCCTATTTTTTTTATATATATCAACGACCTTTGACGAGAAATTGATACTAACAAGGAGTGTAAACATAGGTGTCTCCTGACTATGTAAGGGTATGAATATGCACCAATTGTATGAATAATAAACTTGAACAGAAATCCTAAGAAAAGTTAATATTAAATCGCATAATAACTCCAAATTTTATGCACATTGCGTAATAGACGCTGAATACGAGACAAATATATCATAATCGAAGAGAAAAAAATTTCCGTTGCCGGGTCGCGAACGAGCGACCAGCGCGCAAAAATGACTGTCAGAAAAAGTTTTGTCTATGCATCAACCATCTCCACCACCGAACTCGCTGATTACGTAGGAGCTCGAAAGAGGGATAAGAGGATTTGGGTTGTCCAAGCGCGAAATTTGAAAAAAATTGCAATCTTTGAACGTTAATATCTCCTAAACTTACGGCGAGAAACGTCTATAAAAAAAGACGTGTATTCTTAATTTTGATCCTCTATCGATCTATGCTAGTCTCATTCAAAAGTCAGGAGACACCTATACTTACACTCCATGTATGGTTAGGATAATTGCGGGCGATATAATGTTCTATATGGAAATATACGGCAGTGAGGATAGATTAGTTCTTAGAAATGATTTAGATAAAGTCATGATAGGGTGCGGAAAATGGGGAATGAGATTAATATATATTAACGAGTGTTTAGTCGTCGACCACTTTGACCGGAAAACTGTAAATGAACATATACGATCCGCGGAGAAAGATTTTAATAGTAGAATCTCTGCAATCTTAATCTATACGTAAAACTTGTGGAAAAGCCATACAGAATCTCGGTTCCGCTGAGAGGGTAGTCGGTAAGAGCGTTGAGAATGTTCGCGAGCGATCTTACATCGTGAAAGTCACAGCTCGCCTTGAAAATGCCTGGTGAAATATTAAATCATTTGAATTTTCATTCCGATTTGAATGGTTCTTCTTACGCCTGCTACGGGAGGTAGTTTCAGCGAACGATTACCCGGTGGTTAGGAGAGGCGAATAGGAAAACAACGCATTGGACGCATGCAGCTCCTCCGTGGGGAAAGTCTGCGGTGGATTTAATTCGGCCTCTGTGCGATACTTCTCTCTTCCGAAGAGACAGTGGTAATTTTCGTCGATACTTTGCGGACGTTAGGGTTTTCGAGAGACGACGTCCTTCATCTTCTTCTTTCTTATTAAGTCATTGCCATTTTATATCATCCCTTTTCCAAGGAACGAGATATCTCCTTGACAAATACCTAAGCGCACGCCGCAACTCGATCCAACTTTAGTCCTCGAAAAAGCGAATCGTAGCAGAGTTATAAACGCATAGATCTCTTCGCAGGAATGAGGAGCGCTAGAAATAGATCGTCATTTTCCGTCATATGGAGAATATTCGAAATCCGACAGAGGGCCAAGTTATCGTATCGGTGTCGCCTCAGTAGGCGGCTATCACCAGCGAGCAGAGTTCGTACTTGTGATTTGTGAATCGAGTTTCCCCATGCTTTCGTTACGCCGTTTTACTATCCATGGAAATAGCTATCAAATCTCCAAGTTTCTCCCTGTATGAAGTGATTGTGACAACGTTGTTGCGTTCTGTGGTTGGCGTTGCACATAAGAGACTGATAAGATTTACTGCAGCTTCGTAGAGGACGGCTATGTGACACCTCATCCCAGTGCAGGCGATGCAGCACGGCTTTTGGTGAGGATGCAAGGTTCAGTCGAAAAGCCAAGTAAGGTAAGAAACGTCCCATTAAAAAATATTTCTCTTCCCTCGACGACAAGAATGTGCCCAGGAATTTTATTTACCGATTGCGTCCGACCGAAGCGTTTCGAATACCTAGCTTCCTATTCATCGCCATTCAAGATATCTTTACCTCGGTGAAAATGACCAGATAAATACTAATGACAATAATATCCACGGACGGCTTATATATCTCACGACAGCATCGTGCTTATGGGCTCGTAACTTATCGCTACAATGGGAAATTTAGTGCGTTTCCGAAGCCGTTTCTTCGAACAGAGAGCTCGGGCGTAGCTTCATAGTTTTAATGAGGATGATTATATGCTCCAAAGAGTGCATTAAATTAGAAAAAGGGGAAAATGAATGACTGGTGAAAGGGAGGATGTTGACACGGAGAGGTCGCAGTGGAAAGTGAATAACGCGCCGCGGTATTTGGAGACGCGATTGTCACCGGCGGGAATCTAAAATTCGAGAAAGATTTTAGAAAATGAACGTGAGGTGAGTCGTGACGGATTATAATTTAATGAAGATTAGTATTTATTATGATTTTTACCAACTACGTGAGTCTTACTGTGCAAAAATATTGAATTCATAAGTTTCGTCATCGTAATGCTTTGGATTTCAAGAAAACCGCCATTGCTCGGTGTCCACGTAAATGGAGAGAGATTTTTTGGTGATATTCGATCGGCAATCAGGTAAAGAAATATTTGGCATAAAATTTAACAATACAGCTTCTACACTGACAGCGGTGGCATTTCTCTCAGCCAATCAGAAGCGAGATAAATGTTTAGCGGTACTTCAAAATTTGTAAATTTTTTTTTCAACAATTTAATTGATGACTGATGAATTCTCAGCATTTTGGAACGTACCGAAGCTTTGATTTGTCAAGTTTTACTATCGCCTGATTCTATTTTCCTATTTATTACGACGTAGAGCTTTGCCACCAACAGTTTATATGTTTTACAAGCATGCACTGCATGCAAAAACTTTCCCTGATACGAGGTTTTAATTTTTAATTATTTCAAAAGTACGACAGGTGAATAAATAGCCGTACATCGTTAAAAGAAATCAATTATACAGCCTTAAAACCGTTCGTGCAGAAGGTGTGCGCCTAGGTCCTTGACAAAGTCTTCATTTTCAATGAACTCATCATCTTTCAATTCCAGGATGCCTTTGGATTCGAGAACCTTCACCATGCTGTCCACGAGGAGGGTCTTCACGGATTGGATTGCCAAGCCTATTCTTAGATGATGAAGGAAATTGCTTACAACTTTGAACATCTGAGTAGACTACCTTCTCAAGGTACGATTTGGACCTGGTCATATTTTTCTTTCGTTGCTACTGAACTGAAACTACTATTCGATGAAAAATGAGCCTTTTCATACAATGGGCGATTTCTTACTTGTGAAAGAAGACCATATACCTTCTTGTTGCAAGTCAAACTGAAGAACATCAAGATGGGCCCATGAACCTTAGCATCATCGGTTTCCATTCTATCTGCAGTTAGGTCGTTCCTTGTTGATAAACTGTTCTATTTTTCCTCTCTCTCTACTGTTGCCTCTTCGCGCAGCACATGACTATGAGGTAGATTGTGAGCAAATTCACTTCTTTTCAGCCCTTTTTATCTTCTATACTGGACGATTTTGTGCATCTTTGGACCTCCCATCTCCTTCCTGAATGCCCGACCATATGCTTGCTTCTTATTGCCAGAGTTTTCAACTGCCAATATGTAACCAAGTTTGAGTGTTTCCTCGGAAATATTTTCTGTGCACCGTGGCAATGTTCTTCAGAATTCCATCATGCTTCCCAGCGTTCAGGGGCTGATTTTAAATACGACTTGTTTACTTCCTCATTCACTCACTTCTTCATCCTTTCCTTTGCTTCTAGCATTCGTTCCAGGAGCAAGAAGTGGCATCTTCTTTTGACTATTTCAATGGATTCGACAAAATATTTCTAGGATCTTGCAACGTGTGATATGCTACATGGAAAACACTCCAATATAGTGACTTGCAGAATCTTCACTCCTCGATTTGTTTCATATTCAGCTCTGTGTTCTTTCCTTCATTATTGAGAATTTCCATTTTTCACGATTCCTGTTATAGTGTACCTTCTAGCCGCCTTCCTTCAGTAGGTGCAAGTACGATTCCATATTTTGCAATTTAACATCCCTGTAACATCCAAGGATAACCACTCTTGGGATAAACCTACCAAAAGATAAAGTTGTTCCCTCAATCTTCTTTCTTGCTTCTCAAAGGGATACGATGCCGTAGAATGCTACAGGCATTATCTTCCTTCTTAGGGCACCAAGCAAACTTTTCTCAAAGAAATTGCATTCATCCATCCTCTGTGAAGGGACGAGGATTTGATGGAGTTCATCAAGCACCAATTTCCTGATATTTGGCAGAACATTTCCGTTCACTCAACAAAAAACCGAATGCGTTTCCCAAGTGCCACAGGAAGAGAAAAATATATTCTTTTTTATTTCTCTCCGGATTCATCAGACATCTTCATTAGATATGGGATCTCTTACTTTTCGAACCGTTGCTGACATTTCGAATTACTTAACCGTATCGTTTACATTCCGGAAACAAAGGTTTTGGCAAACGGGTGATGCCCTCTCATTCTGACAGTGAACCTAGTCATTCTTTCACATTTTGAATAATCTCTTTCACTCTCGTTTCAGGTACCTCCAACGACCGTTGGGGAGAGGATTTGGATTCGGGAGCGATAGCAGAGAAGGGAAGGAAAACCTCGGCTACTATCTGATGTAAACACTGATGGAAGAGTGATACTTGACGTGTAATTTATGTGAATTTTTAAATAAACTTTGTCCAAGAATCAATTGGCATTCGCTTATTATCAAGGACCGATCATAGAATATTTTTAAGAGTGCATCCTGCAGACGGATTCATATCCTCTGCTCATCACATCCAATTCCCGCTGTAGTTGCGGCATTCGTTTTCTGCCTTTGGTATTCGAATACTAGAGGTAGTCTTTTAAAATATGCATCGGAAACGTCCAGCTAATCTAGTGGCAGTTCAACTATAAGACGTCTCTGAATTCACACACGTGCAGTAAATTCGTGTGCAAGCAATGGAAAGTTATCGTACTATAGAGACGTAGGTGAGATGCGAACGATCAAAAAGTCCGGTAATTATAGTTATTCGAGTGTCTTTCGCATAAAAAAAATCCAAAGAAAAGAAAGGTCTAGCTAACAGATTTGGTATATCAGTAGATGCATCCGTTGAAGTTCCATAGACTTTTCAGATAACTGTATCTTTCCTCCCCTTTCCATTCCGTTACCATCCAACGCGGAAACTAATCTTGCTTTAAAGCTTTGTTGAGGCGAGCACTAGGATCGAGCTACGATTTTGGAAGTGATATTGGGAGATATGATTTAAGTGCTCGAATCATTTAGCGAGTAACACGGTTTGAGCATGCGTCGTGGAAGGAGAATTTAGCATGTAATTTTCGCGACGGTGAGCTTAGGATGCGGCAGGCTGGTGGGCTTGCAGATGAAAAATTTCCGAAGAATTCGAAAAGCTTCCGAAGTCCAAACTTTCAAATCCTTCCACAATTTTTTTGTTCATATCGGGAGAATGTTTTTTTAGGTCCGCCATCGCCAGCATTGCGGATATTCTTTTCCGCTTTTCGCCCCTCTAAAAGACAGGGTTCCGGCGTGCGAACTATTTCGCAAGTTTTATAACCGGAATATCGTATCAAAGCGAAATCGGGCCGCTCCTATTTTTTTAATATATACCAACGACCTTTGACGAGAAATTGATACTAACAAGGAGTGTAAACATAGGTGTCTCCTGACTATGTAAGGGTATGAATATGCACCAATTGTATGAATAATAAACTTGAACAGAAATCCTAAGAAAAGTTAATATTAAATCGCATAATAACTCCAAATTTTATGCACATTGCGTAATAGACGCTGAATACGAGACAAATATATCATAATCGAAGAGAAAAAAATTTCCGTTGCCGGGTCGCGAACCAGCGACCAGCGCACAAAAATGACTGTCAGAAAAAGTTTTGTCTATGCATCAACCATCTCCACCACCGAACTCGCTGATTACGTAGGAGCTCGAAAGAGGGATAAGCGGATTTGGGTTGTCCAAGCGCGAAATTTGAAAAAAATTGCAATCTTTGAACGTTAATATCTCCTAAACTTACGGAGAGAAACGTCTATAAAAAAAGACGTGTATTCTTAATTTTGATCCTCTATCGATCTATGCTAGTCTCATTCAAAAGTCAGGAGACACCTATACTTACACTCCATGTAAGGTTAGGATAATTGCGGGCGATACAATGTTCTACATGGAAATATACGGCAGTGAGGATAGATTAGTTCTTAGAAATGATTTAGATAAAGTCATGATAGGGTGCGGAAAATGGGGAATGAGATTAATATATATTAACGAGTGTTTAGTCGTCGACCACTTTGACCGGAAAACTGTAAATGAACATATACGATCCGCGGAGAGGGATTTTAATAGTAGAATCTCTGCAATCTTAATCTATACGTAAAACTTGTGGAAAAGCCATACAGAATCTCGGTTCCGCTGAGAGGGTAGTCGGTAAGAGCGTTGAGAATGTTCGCGAGCGATCTTACATCGTGAAAGTCACAGCTCGCCTTGAAAATGCCTGGTGAAATATTAAATCATTTGAATTTTCATTCCGATTTGAATGGTTCTTCTTACGCCTGCTACGGGAGGTAGTTTCAGCGAAGGATTACCCGGTGGTTAGGAGAGGCGAATAGGAAAACAACGCATTGGACGCATGCAGCTCCTCCGTGGGGAAAGTCTGCGGTGGATTTAATTCGGCCTCTGTGCGATACTTCTCTCTTCCGAAGAGACAGTGGTAATTTTCGTCGATACTTTGCGGACGTTAGGGTTTTCGAGAGACGACGTCCTTCATCTTCTTCTTTCTTATTAAGTCATTGCCATTTTATATCATCCCTTTTCCAAGGAACGAGATATCTCCTTGACAAATACCTAAGCGCACGCCGCAACTCGATCCAACTTTAGTCCTCGAAAAAGCGAATCGTAGCAGAGTTATAAACGCATAGATCTCTTCGCAGGAATGAGGAGCGCTAGAAATAGATCGTCATTTTCCGTCATATGGAGAATATTCGAAATCCGACAGAGGGCCAAGTTATCGTATCGGTGTCGCCTCAGTAGGCGGCTATCACCAGCGAGCATAGTTCGTACTTGTGATTTGTGAATCGAGTTTCCCCATGCTTTCGTTACGCCGTTTTACTATCCATGGAAATAGCTATCAAATCTCCAAGTTTCTCCCTGTATGAAGTGATTGTGACAACGTTGTTGCGTTCTGTGGTTGGCGTTGCACATAAGAGATTGATTAGATTTACTGCAGCTTCGTAGAGGACGGCTATGTGACACCTCATCCCAGTGCAGGCGATGCAGCACGGCTTTTGGTGAGGATGCAAGGTTCAGTCGAAAAGCCAAGTAAGGTAAGAAACGTCCCATTAAAAAATATTTCTCTTCCCTCGACGACAAGAATGTGCCCAGGAATTTTATTTACCGATTGCGTCCGACCGAAGCGTTTCGAATACCTAGCTTCCTATTCATCGCCATTCAAGATATCTTTACCTCGGTGAAAATGACCAGATAAATACTAATGACAATAATATCCACGGACGGCTTATATATCTCACGACAGCATCGTGCTTATGGGCTCGTAACTTATCGCTACAATGGGAAATTTAGTGCGTTTCCGAAGCCGTTTCTTCGAACAGAGAGCTCGGGCGTAGCTTCATAGTTTTAATGAGGATGATTATATGCTCCAAAGAGTGCATTAAATTAGAAAAAGGGGAAAATGAATGACTGGTGAAAGGGAGGATGTTGACACGGAGAGGTCGCAGTGGAGAGTGAATAACGCGCCGCGGTATTTGGAGACGCGATTGTCACCGGCGGGAATCTAAAATTCGAGAAAGATTTTAGAAAATGAACGTGAGGTGAGTCGTGACGGATTATAATTTAATGAAGATTAGTATTTATTATGATTTTTACCAACTACGTGAGTCTTACTGTGCAAAAATATTGAATTCATAAGTTTCGTCATCGTAATGCTTTGGATTTCAAGAAAACCGCCATTGCTCGGTGTCCACGTAAATGGAGAGAGATTTTTTGGTGATATTCGATCGGCAATCAGGTAAAGAAATATTTGGCATAAAATTTAACAATACAGCTTCTACACTGACAGCGGTGGCATTTCTCTCAGCCAATCAGAAGCGAGATAAATGTTTAGCGGTAGTTCAAAATTTGTAAATTTTTTTTTCAACAATTTAATTGATGACTGATAAATTCTCAGCATTTTGGAACGTACCGAAGCTTTGATTTGTCAAGTTTTACTATCGCCTGATTCTATATTCCTATTTATAACGACGTAGAGCTTTGCCACCAACAGTTTATATGTTTTACAAGCATGCACTGCATGCAAAAACTTTCCCTGATACGAGGTTTTAATTTTTAATTATTTCAAAAGTACGACAGGTGAATAAATAGCCGTACATCGTTAAAAGAAATCAATTATAAAGCCTTAAAACCGTTCGTGCAGTAGGTGTGCGCCTAGGTCCTTGACAATGTCTTCCTTCTCAATGAACTCATCATCTTTCAATTCTAGGATGCCTTTGGATTCGGGAAGCTTCACCATGCTGTCCACGAGGAGGGTCTTCACGGATTGGATTGCCAAGCCTATTCTTAGATGATGAAGGAAATTGCTTACAACTTTGAACATCTGAGTAGACTACCTTCTCAAGGTACGATTTGGACCTGGTCATATTTTTCTTTCGTTGCTACTGAACTGAAACTACTATTCGATGAAAAATGAGCCTTTTCATACAATGGGCGATTTCTTACTTGTGAAAGAAGACCATATTCCTTCTTGTTGCAAATCAAACTGAAGAACATCAAGATGGGCCCATGAGCCTTAGCATCATCGGTTTCCATTCTATCTGCAGTTAGGTCGTTCCATGTTGATAAACTGTTCTATTTTTCCTCTCTCTCTACTGTTGCCCCTTCGCGCAGCACATGACTATGAGGTAGATTGTGAGCAAATTCACTTCTTTTCAGCCCTTTTTATCTTTATACTGGACGATTTTGTGCATCTTTGGACTTCCCATCTCCTTCCTGAATGCCCGACCATATCCTTGCTTCTTATTGCCAGAGTTTTCAACTGCCAATATGTAACCAAGTCTTGAGTGTTTCCTCGGAAATATTTTCTGTGCACCGTGGCAATGTTCTTCGGAATTCCATCATGCTTCCAAGCGTTCAGGGGCTGATTTTAAATACGACTTGTTTACTTCCTCATTCACTCACTTCTTCATCCTTTCCTTTGCTTCTAGCATTCGTTCCAGGAGCAAGAAGTGGCATCTTCTTTTGACTATTTCAATGGATTCGACCAAATATTTCTAGGATCTTGCAACGTGTGATATGCTACATGGAAAACACTCCAATATAGTGACTTGCAGAATCTTCACTCCTCGATTTGTTTCATATTCAGCTCTGTGTTCTTTCCTTCATTATTGAGAATTTCCATTTTTCACGATTCCTGTTATAGTGTACCTTCTAGCCGCCTTCCTTCAGTAGGTGCAAGTACGATTCCATATTTTGCAATTTAACATCCCTGTAACATCCAAGGATAACCACTCTTGGGATAAACCTACCAAAAGATAAAGTTGTTCCCTCATTCTTCTTTCTTGCTTCTCAAAGGGATACGATGCCGTAGAATGCTACAGACATTATCTTCCTTCTTAGGGCACCAAGCAAACTTTTCTCAAAGAAATTGCATTCATCCATCCTCTGTGAAGGGACGAGGATTTGATGGAGTTCATCAAGCACCAATTTCCTGATATTTGGCAGAACATTTCCGTTCACTCAACAAAAAACCGAATGCGTTTCCCAAGTGCCACAGGAAGAGAAAAATATATTCTTTTTTATTTCTCTCCGGATTCATCAGACATCTTCATTAGATATGGGATCTCTTACTTTTCGAACCGTTGCTGACATTTCAAATTACTTAAGCGTATCGTTTACATTCCGGAAACAAAGGTTTTGGCAAACGGGTGATGCCCTCTCATTCTGACAGTGAACCTAGTCATTCTTTCACATTTTGAATAATCTCTTTCACTCTCGTTTCAGGTACCTCCAACGACCGTTGGGGAGAGGATTTCGATTCGGGAGCGATAGCAGAGAAGGGAAGGAAAACCTCGGCTACTATCTGATGTAAACACTGATGGAAGAGTGATACTTGACATGTAATTTATGTGAATTTTTAAATAAACTTTGTCCAAGAATCAATTGGCATTCGCTTATTATCAAGGACCGATCATAGAATATTTTTAAGAGTGGCAGACGGATTCATATCCTCTGCTCATCCCATCCAATTCCCGCTGTAGTTGCGGCATTCGTTTTCTGCCTTTGGTATTCGAATACTAGAGGTAGTCTTTTAAAATATGCATCGGAAACGTCCAGCTAATCTAGTGGCAGTTCAACTATAAGACGTCTCTGAATTCACACACGTGCAGTAAATTCGTGTGCAAGCAATGGAAAGTTATCGTACTATAGAGACGTAGGTGAGATGCGAACGATCAAAAAGTCCGGTATTTATAGTTATTCGAGTGGCTTTCGCATAAAAAAATCCAAAGAAAAGAAAGGTCTAGCTAACAGATTTGGTATATCAGTAGATGCATCCGTTGAAGTTCCATAGACTTTTCAGATAACTGTATCTTTCCTCCCCTTTCCATTCCGTTACCATCCAACGCGGAAACTAATCTTGCTTTAAAGCTTTGTTGAGGCGAGCACTAGGATCGAGCTACGATTTTGGAAGTGATATTGGGAGATATGATTTAAGTGCTCGAATCATTTAGCGAGTAACACGTTTTGAGCATGCGTCGTGGAAGGAGAATTTAGCATGTAATTTTCGCGACGGTGAGCTTAGGATGCGGCAGGCTGGTGGGCTTGCAGATGAAAAATTTCCGAAGAATTCGAAAAGCTTCCGAAGTCCAAACTTTCAAATCCTTCCACAATTTTTTTGTTCATATCGGGAGAATGTTTTTTTAGGTCCGCCATCGCCAGCATTGCGGATATTCTTTTCCGCTTTTCGCCCCTCTAAAAGACAGGGTTCCGGCGTGCGAACTATTTCGCAAGTTTTATTACAGGAATATCGTATCAAAGCGAAATCGGGCCGCTCCTATTTTTTTATATATATCAACGACCTTTGACGAGATATTGATACTAACAAGGAGTGTAAACATAGGTGTCTCCTGACTATGTAAGGGTATGAATATGCACCAATTGTATGAATAATAAACTTGAACAGAAATCCTAAGAAAAGTTAATATTAAATCGCATAATAACTCCAAATTTTATGCACATTGCGTAATAGACGCTGAATACGAGACAAATATATCATAATCGAAGAGAAAAAAATTTCCGTTGCCGGGTCGCGAACCAGCGACCACCCGGCATAGCGATACAGTGTTCTACGTAGTAATGAACATCTGAACACAATTAGGAATTATACTAGTCCATCTTTCATCATCCATTAAAAGCCTCAATTTGTAAAATGAATTGGTTCGCATGGCAAGAAGTGAACTGATGAAGAATAGGGAAATATTGATCGTAAATGAATAAGATGCTCTGGAAAGAAAACGTAAGGTCTATAAGTACAAGAAACCAGCTTTCATACACTATTTCACTCACTTTCATACAATACTGATTTTCAACAAGAGAAATGTAATATTCCTACATTCGAAACGCGATAATATGTGAAAATGCGGCTAGTATCTGCTACGAAGCGGATGAATCGCATGCAAACTTCCGGTTATATGGTTCCTACAGTAATATCCACGACATAATGTCTAGAATGGGTTCAAAATCGGTCGAAAACTGATATTGTACTGGAATAACCCGAAGAAGCACACGTTTTGGGATCTTAGCGTGCTATTCCTCATCAAAAATAACAATAATAGGCTTCAATACAGTTAAATCTAAAGAAATATTGATTTATCGCGCACAAATCGTACTCCACTATAATTGAAACGTGAATATGCATAAATAAATGTTCCGCTATCGCTCATATTCCGTAATATACCAATAAATGCTGGTTTTCAACAAAGAAACTTAATATCCCTACATTCTGAACGCGTCCTTATGTGAATATGCTGCTAGTATCTGCTACGAAGCGGATGAATCGCATGAAAACTTCCTGTTATAAGGTCCCTACAGTAATATCCACGACATAATGTCTAGAATGGGTACAAAATCGGTCGAAAACTGATATTGAACTAGAATAAGCCGAAGAAGCACACTTTCTGGGTTCTGAGCGTGCTATTTCTCATAAAAAAAAACGAAAATGCCCTTCAAATCAGTAAAAACCTAACAAAATACTGATTTATCGCGCACAAATCGTACTCCACTATGGTTGAAACGTGAATATGCATAAGCTAATGTACCGCTATCGCTCATATTCATTAATATACCGATAAAAACTGATTTTCAACAGAGAAAGGTATTTTTCCTACATTCTTAATGCGATAAGACGTGAAAATGCGGCAAGTATCTGCTACGAAGCGGATGAATCGCAAGCATACTTCCGCATATATGGTTCCCACCGTAATATCCAACACATAAGGTCTAGAACGGGTTCAAAATCGGTCGAAAACTGATATTGAACTGGAATAATCCGAAGAAGCACACGTTTTGGGATCTTATCGTGCTATTCCTCATCAAAAATAACAAAAATACGCTTCAATTCAGTTAAACCTAATGAAATATTGATTTATCGCGCACAAATCTTACTCCACTATGGTGGAAACGTGAATATGCATAAATAAATGTACCACTATCGCTCATATTCCGTAATATACCAATAATTACTGATTTTCAACAAAGAAATGTAATATTCCTTCATTCCTTAGGCGATAAGACGTGAAAATGCGGCTAGTATCTGCTACGAAGCGGATGAATCGCATGCAAACTTCCGGTTATAAGGTTCCTACAGTAAAATCCACGACATAATGTCAAAAATGGGTTCAAAATCGGTCGAAAACTGATATTGAACTAGAATAACCCGAAGAAGCACACGTTTTTGGTTCTAAGCGGGCAATTCCTCATCAAAAATAACAAAAATAGGCTTAAATTCAGTAGAAACCTAATGAAATATTGATTTATCGCGCACAAATCGTACACCACTATGGTTGAAACGTGAATATGCATTGATGAATGTACTGCTATCGCTCATATTCCGTAGTATACCTATAAATACCGATTTTCAACAAAGAAATGTAATATAGCTACATTCTTAACGCGATAAGACGTGAAAATGCGGCAAGTATGTGCTACGAAGCGGATGAATCGCATGAAAACTTCCTGTTATAAGGTTCCTACAGTAATATCCACGACATAATGTCTAGAATGGGTACAAAATCGGTCGAAAACTGATATTTAACTAGAATAACCCGAAGAAGCACACGTTTTGGGATCTTAGCGTGCTATTCCTCATCAAAAATAACAAAAATAGGCTTCAATTCAGTTGAACCTAATGAAATATTGATTTTTCGCGCACAAATCGTACTCCACCATGGTTGAGACGTGAATATACATGGATAAATGTTCCGCTATCGCTCATATTCCGTAATATACCGATAAATACTGATTTTCAACAAAGAAACGTAATATCCCTAAACTCTGAACACGATAATACGTTAGAAAACGGCTAGTATCTGCTACGAAGCGGATGAATCGCACGCAAACTTCCGGTTATATGGTTCTTACAGTTATATCCACGACATAACGTCTAGAATGGGTTCAAAATCGGTCGAAAACTTATATTGAACTAGAATAACCCGAAGAAGCACACGTTTTGGGATCTTAGCGTGCTATTGCTCATCAAGAATAACAAAAATACGCTTCAATTCAGTAAATACCTAATGAAATATTGATTTATCGCGCACAAATCGTACTCCACTATGGTGAAAACGTGAATATGAATAAACAAATGTTCCGCTATCGCTCATATTCCGTAATATACCTATAAAACTGATTTTCAACAAAAAAACGATATATTCCTACATTCTTAACGCGATAAGACGCGAAAATGCGGCAAGTATCTGCTACGAAGCGGATGAATCGCAAGCATACTTCCGGTTGTATGGTTCATACAGTAATATCCACCACATTATGTCTAGAATGGGTTCAAAATCGGTCGAAAACTGATATTGAACTGGAATAACCCGAAGAAGCACACGTTTTGGGATCGAAGCGTGCTATTCAACATCAAAAATAACAAAAATAGGCTTCAATTCAGTTAAACCTATTGAAATATTGATTTTTCGCGCACAAATCGTACTTCACTATAATTCAAACGTAAATATGCATTAATAAATGTTCCGCTATCGCTCATATTCCGTAATATATACCGATAAATACTGATTTTTAACAAAGAAACGTAATATCCCTACATTCTGAACGCGCAATTATGTGAATATGCTGCTAGTATCTGCTACGAAGCGGATGAATCGCACACAAACTTCCGGTTATATGGTTCATACAGTAATATCCACGACATAATGACTAGAATGGGTTCAAAATCGGTCGAAAACTGATATTGAACTGGAATAACCCGAAGAAGCACACGTTTTGGGATCTAAGCGTGCTATTCAACATCAAAAATAACAAAAATAGGCTTCAATTCAGTTAAACCTAATGAAATATTGATTTTTTGCGTACAAATCGTACTCCACTATAATTCAAACGTAAATATGCATTTATAAATGTTCCGCTATGGCTCATATTCCGTAATTTACCGATAAATACATATTTTCAACAAAGAAACGTAATATTTCTACATTCTGAACGCGCAATTATTTGAATATGCTGCTAGTTTCTGCTACGAAGCGGATGAATCGCATGAAAACTTCCTGTTATAAGGTTCCTACAGTAATATCCAGGACATTATGTCTATAATGGGTTCAAAATCGGTCGAAAACTGATATTGAACTAGAATAAGCCGAAGAAGCACACGTTTTTGGATCTTAGCGTGCTATTTCTCATCAAATATAACAAAAATGCCCTTCAATTCAGTAAAAACCTAATATAATACTGATTTATCATGCACAAATCGTACTCCACCATGGTTGAGACGTGAATATACATGGATAAATGTTCCGCTATCGCTCATATTCCGTAATATACAGATAAATGCTGGTTTTCAACAAAGAAACGTAATATCCCTAAACTCTAAACACGATAATACGTTAGAAAACGGCTAGAATCTGCTACGAAGCGGATGAATCGCACGCAAACTTCCGGTTATATGGTTCTTACAGTTATATCCACGACATAATGTCTAGAATGGGTTCAAAATCGGTCGAAAACTTATATTGAACTAGAATAACCCAAAGAAGCACACGTTTTGGGATCTTAGCGTGCTATTGCTCATCAAGAATAACAAAAATAGGCTTCAATTCAGTTCAACCTAATGAAATATTGATTTATCACGCACAAATCGTACTCCACTATGGTGAAAACGTGAATATGCATAAATAAATGTACTGCTATCGCTCATATTCCGTAATATACCGATAAATACTGATTTTCAACAAAGAAACGTAATATCTCTACATTCTGAACGCGCAATTATGTGAATATGCTGCTAGTATCTGCTACGAAGCGGATGAATCGCATGAAAACTTCCTGTTATAAGGTTCCTACAGTAATATCCAGGACATTATGTCTAGAATGGGTTCAAAATCGGTCGAAAACTGATATTGAACTAGAATAAGACGAAAAAGCACACGTTTTGGGATCTTAGCGTGCTATTTCTCATCAAATATAACAAAAATGCCCTTCAATTCAGTAAAAACCTAATAAAATACTGATTTATCATGCACAAATCGTACTCCACCATGGTTGAGACGTGAATATACATGGATAAATGTTCCGCTATCGCTCATGTTCCGTAATATACCGATAAATGCTGGTTTTCAACAAAGAAACGTAATATTCCTTTATTCTTAACGCGCTATTATGTGAATATGCTGCTATTATCTGCTACGAAGCGGATGAATCGCATGAAAACTTCCTGTTATAAGGATCCTACAGTAATATCCAGGACATTATGTCTAGAATGGGTTCAAAATCGGTCGAAAACTGATATTGAACTAGAATAAGCCGAAGAAGCACACGTTTTGGGATCTAAGCGTGCTATTCCTCATCAAATATAACAAAAATGCCCTTCAATTCAGTTGAACCTAATAAATTTTGATTTTTCGCGAACAAATCGTACTCCACTATAATTCAAACGTTAATATGCATAAATAAATGTTCCGCTATCGCTCATATTCCGTAATATACCGATAAATACTGATATTCAAGAAAGAAACGTAATATCCCTACATTCTAAACGGACTATTATGTGAATATGCGGCTAGTTTCTGCTACGAAGAGGATGAATCGCATGCAATCTTCCTGTTATAAGGTTCCTACAGTAATATCCAGGACATTATGTCTAGAATGGGTTCAAAATCGGTCGAAAACTGATATTGAACTAGAATAAGCCGAAGAAGCACACGTTTTGGGTTCTTAGCATGCTATTCCTCATCAAAAATAACAAAAATAGGCTTCAATTCAGTAAAAACCTAATGAAATATTGATATATCGCGCAAAATCGTACTCAACTATAATTGAAACGTGAATATGCATAAAAAAATGTTCCGCTATCGCTCATATTCCGCAATATAACGATAAATACTGATTTTCAACAAAGAAACGATATATTCCTACATTCTAAACGCGATAAGACGTAAATATGCGGCTAGTATCTGCTACGAAGCGGATGAATCGCACACAAACTTCCGGTTATATGGTTCTTAGAAATATATCCACGACATAATGACTAGAATGGGTTCAAAATCGGTCGAAAACTGATATTGAACTGGAATAACCCGAAGAAGCACACGTTTTGGGATCTAAGCGTGCTATTCAACATCAAAAATAACAAAAATAGGCTTCAATTCAGTTAAACCTAATGAAATATTGATTTTTCGCGCACAAATCGTACTCCACTATAATTCAAACGTAAATATGCATTTATAAATGTTCCGCTATCGCTCATATTCCGTAATATACCGATAAATACTGATTTTCAACAAAGAAACGTAATATCTCTACATTCTGAACGCGCAATTATGTGAATATGCTGCTAGTATCTGCTACGAAGCGGATGAATCGCATGAAAACTTCCTGGTATAAGGTTCCTACAGTAATATCCAGGACATTATGTCTAGAATGGGTTCAAAATCGGTCGAAAACTGATATTGAACTAGAATAAGCCGAAGAAGCACACGTTTTGGGATCTTAGCGTGCTATTTCTCATCAAATATAACAAAAATGCCCTTCAATTCAGTAAAAACCTAATATAATATTGATTTATCATGCACAAATCGTACTCCACCATGGTTGAGACGTGAATATACATGGATAAATGTTCCGCTATCGCTCATATTCCGTAATATACCGATAAATGCTGGTTTTCAACAAAGAAACGTAATATCCCTAAACTCTAAACACGATAATACGTTAGAAAACGGCTAGTATCTGCTACGAAGCGGATGAATCGCACGCAAACTTCCGGTTATATGGTTCTTACAGTTATATCCACGACATAATGTCTAGAGTGGGTTCAAAATCGGTCGAAAACGTATATTGAACTAGAATAACCCGAAGAAGCACACGTTTTGGGATCTTAGCGTGCTATTGCTCATCAAAAATAACAAAAATAGGCTTCAAATCAGTAAAAACCTAATGAAATATTGATTTTTCGCGAACAAATCGTACTCCACTATAATTGAAACGTGAATATGCATAAATAAATGTTCCGCTATCGCTCATATTCCGTAATATACCGATAAATGCTGGTTTTCAACAAAGAAACGTAATATCTCTACATTCTGAACGCGCTATTATGTGAATATGCTGCTATTATCTGCTACGAAGCGGATGAATCGCATGAAAACTTCCTGTTATAAGGATCCTACAGTAATATCCAGGACATTATGTCTAGAGTGGGTTCAAAATCGGTCGAAAACTGATATTGAACTAGAATAAGCCGAAGAAGCACACGTTTTGGGATCTAAGCCTGCTATTCCTCATCAAATATAACAAAAATGCCCTTCAATTCAGTTGAACCTAATAAATTTTGATTTTTCGCGAACAAATCGTACTCCACTATAATTCAAACGTTAATATGCATAAATAAATGTTCCGCTATCGCTCATATTCCGTAATATACCGATAAATACTGATTTTCAACAAAGAAACGTAATATCCCTACATTCTAAACGGACTATTATGTGAATATGCGGCTAGTTTCTGCTACGAAGAGGATGAATCGCATGCAATCTTCCTGTTATAAGGTTCCTACAGTAATATCCAGGACATTATGTCTAGAATGGGTTCAAAATCGGTCGAAAACTGATATTGAACTAGAATAAGCCGAAGAAGCACACGTTTTGGGTTCTTAGCTTGCTATTCCTCATCAAAAATAACAAAAATAGGCTTCAATTCAGTAAAAAGCTAATGAAATATTGATATATCGCGCAAAATCGTACTCAACTATAATTGAAACGTGAATATGCATAAAAAAATGTTCCGCTATCGCTCATATTCCGCAATATAACGATAAATACTGATTTTTAACAAAGAAACGATATATTCCTACATTCTAAACGCGATAAGACGTAAATATGCGGCTAGTATCTGCTACGAAGCGGATGAATCGCACGCAAACTTCCGGTTATATGGTTCTTACAGTTATATCCACGACATAATGTCTAGAATGGGTTCAAAATCGGTCGAAAACTTATATTGAACTAGAATAACCCAAAGAAGCACACGTTTTGGGATCTTAGCGTGCTATTGCTCATCAAGAATAACAAAAATAGGCTTCAATTCAGTTCAACCTAATGAAATATTGATTTATCACGCACAAATCGTACTCCACTATGGTGAAAACGTGAATATGCATAAATAAATGTACTGCTATCGCTCATATTCCGTAATATACCGATAAATACTGATTTTCAACAAAGAAACGTAATATCTCTACATTCTGAACGCGCAATTATGTGAATATGCTGCTAGTATCTGCTACGAAGCGGATGAATCGCATGAAAACTTCCTGTTATAAGGTTCCTACAGTAATATCCAGGACATTATGTCTAGAATGGGTTCAAAATCGGTCGAAAACTGATATTGAACTAGAATAAGACGAAAAAGCACACGTTTTGGGATCTTAGCGTGCTATTTCTCATCAAATATAACAAAAATGCCCTTCAATTCAGTAAAAACCTAATAAAATACTGATTTATCATGCACAAATCGTACTCCACCATGGTTGAGACGTGAATATACATGGATAAATGTTCCGCTATCGCTCATATTCCGTAATATACCGATAAATGCTGGTTTTCAACAAAGAAACGTAATATTCCTTTATTCTTAACGCGCTATTATGTGAATATGCTGCTATTATCTGCTACGAAGCGGATGAATCGCATGAAAACTTCCTGTTATAAGGATCCTACAGTAATATCCAGGACATTATGTCTAGAATGGGTTCAAAATCGGTCGAAAACTGATATTGAACTAGAATAAGCCGAAGAAGCACACGTTTTGGGATCTAAGCGTGCTATTCCTCATCAAATATAACAAAAATGCCCTTCAATTCAGTTGAACCTAATAAATTTTGATTTTTCGCGAACAAATCGTACTCCACTATAATTCAAACGTTAATATGCATAAATAAATGTTCCGCTATCGCTCATATTCCGTAATATACCGATAAAAACTGATTTTCAACAAAGAAACGTAATATCCCTACATTCTAAACGGGCTATTATGTGAATATGCGGCTAGTTTCTGCTACGAAGAGGATGAATCGCATGCAATCTTCCTGTTATAAGGTTCCTACAGTAATATCCAGGACATTATGTCTAGAATGGGTTCAAAATCGGTCGAAAACTGATATTGAACTGGAATAATCCGAAGAAGCACACGTTTTGGGATCTAAGCGTGATATTCAACATCAAAAATAACAAAAATAGGCTTCAATTCAGTTAAACATAATGAAATATTGATTTTTCGCGCACAAATCGTACTCCACTATAATTCAAACGTAAATATGCATTTATAAATGTTCCGCTATCGCTCATATTCCGTAATATACCGATAAATACTGATTTTCAATAAAGAAACGTAATATCTCTACATTCTGAACGCGCAATTATGTGAATATGCTGCTAGTATCTGCTACGAAGCGGATGAATCGCATGAAAACTTCCTGGTATAAGGTTCCTACAGTAATATCCAGGACATTATGTCTAGAATGGGTTCAAAATCGGTCGAAAACTGATATTGAACTAGAATAAGCCGAAGAAGCACACGTTTTGGGATCTTAGCGTGCTATTGCTCATCAAAAATAACAAAAATAGGCTTCAATTCAGTAAAAACCTAATGAAATATTGATTTTTCGCGAACAAATCGTACTCCACTATAATTGAAACGTGAATATGCATAAATAAATATTCCGCTATCGCTCGTATTCCGCAATATAACGATAAATACTGATTTTCAACAAAGAAACGATATATTCCTACATTCTAAACGCGATAAGACGTAAATATGCGGCTAGTATCTGATACGAAGCGGATAAATTGCACACAAACTTCCGGTTATATGGTTCTTACAAATATATCCACGACATAATGACTAGAATGGGTTTAAAATCGGTCGATAACTGATATTGAACTAGAATAACCCGAAGAAGCACACGTTTTGGGATCTTAGCGTGCTATTGCTCATCAAATATAACAAAACTGCCCTTCAATTCAGTAAAAACCTAATAAAATACTGATTTATCATGCACAAATCGTACTCCACCATGGTTGAGACGTGAAAATACATGGATAAATGTTCCGCTATCGCTCATATTCCGTAATATACCGATAAATGCTGGTTTTCAACAAAGAAACGTAATATCCCTAAACTCTAAACACGATAATACGTTAGAAACGGCTAGTATCTGATACGAAGCGGATGAATCGCACGCAAACTTCCGGTTATATGGTTCTTACAGTTATATCCACGACATAATGTCTAGAATGGGTTCAAAATCGGTCGAAATCTGATATTGAACTAGAATAAGCCGAACAAGCACACGTTTCGGGATCTAAGCGTGCTATTCCTCATCAAAAATAACAAAAATAGGCTTCAATTCAATTGAACCTAATGAAATATTGATTTTTCGCGCACAAATCGTACTCCACTATATTGAAACGTGAATATGCATTAATAAATGTTCCGCTATCGCTCATATTCCGTAATATAACGATAAATACTGATTTTCAACAAACAAACGTAATATCCCTACATTCTGAACGCGCAATTATGTGAATATGCTGCTAGTATCTGCTACGAAGCGGATGAATTGCATAAAAACTTCCTGTTATAAGGTTCCTACAGTAATATCCAGGACATTATGTCTAGAATGGGTTCAAAATCGGTCGAAAACTGATATTGAACTAGAATAAGCCGAAGAAGCACACGTTTTTGGATCTTAGCGTGCTATTTCTCATCAAATATAACAAAAATGCCCTTCATTTCAGTAAAAACCTAATATAATACTGATTTATCATGCACAAATCGTACTCCACCATGGTTGAGACGTGAATATACATGGATAAATGTTCCGCTATCGCTCATATTCCGTAATATACCGATAAATGCTGGTTTTCAACAAAGAAACGTAATATCCCTAAACTCTAAACACGATAATACGTTAGAAAACGGCTAGTATCTGCTACGAAGCGGATTAATCGCACGCAAACTTACGGTTATATGGTTCTTACAGTTATATCCACGACATAATGTCTAGAATGGGTTCAAAATCGGTCGAAAACTTATATTGAACTAGAATAACCCAAAGAAGCACACGTTTTGGGATCTTAGCGTGCTATTGCTCAACAAGAATAACAAAAATAGGCTTCAATTCAGTTCAACCTAATGAAATATTGATTTACCACGCACAAATCGTACTCCACTATGGTGAAAACGTGAATATGCATAAATTAATGTACTGCTATCGCTCATATTCCGTAATATACCGATAAATACTGATTTTCAACAAAGAAACGTAATATCTCTACATTCTGAACGCGCAATTATGTGAATATGCTGCTAGTATCTGCTACGAAGCAGATGAGTCGCATGAAAACTTCCTGTTATAAGGTTCCTACAGTAATATCCAGGACATTATGTCTAGAATGGGTTCAAAATCGGTCGAAAACTGATATTGAACTAGAATAAGCCGAAGAAGCACACGTTTTTGGATCTTAGCGTGCTATTTCTCATCAAATATAACAAAAATGCCCTTCAATTCAGTAAAAACCTAATATAATACTGATTTATCATGCACAAATCGTACTCCACCATGGTTGAGACGTGAATATACATGGATAAATGTTCCGCTATCGCTCATATTCCGTAATATACCGATAAATGCTGGTTTTCAACAAAGAAACGTAATATCCCTAAACTCTAAACACGATAATACGTTAGAAAACGGCTAGTATCTGCTACGAAGCGGATGAATCGCACGCAAACTTCCGGTTATATGGTTCTTACAGTTATATCCACGACATAATGTCTAGAATGGGTTCAAAATCGGTCGAAAACTTATATTGAACTAGAATAACCCAAAGAAGCACACGTTTTGGGATCTTAGCGTGCTATTGCTCATCAAGAATAACAAAAATAGGCTTCAATTCAGTTAAACCTAATGAAATATTGATTTATCGCGCAAAATCGTACTCAACTATAATTGAAACGTGAATATGCATAAAAAAATGTTCCGCTATCGCTCATATTCCGTAATATACCGATAAATACTGATTTTCAACAAAGAAACGTAATATCCCTACATTCTAAACGGACTATTATGTGAATATGCGGCTAGTTTCTGATACGAAGCGGATGAATCGCACGCAAACTTCCGGTTATATGGTTCTTACAGTTATATCCACGACATAATGTCTAGAATGGGTTCAAAATCAGTCGAAATCTGATATTGAACTAGAATAAGCCGAACAAGCACACGTTTCGGGATCTAAGCGTGCTATTCCTCATCAAAAATAACAAAAATAGGCTTCAATTCAATTGAACCTAATGAAATATTGATTTTTCGCGCACAAATCGTACTCCACTATAATTGAAACGTGAATATGCATTAATAAATGTTCCGCTATCGCTCATATTCCGTAATATACCGATAAATACTGATTTTCAACAAAGAAACGATATATTCCTACATTCTTAACGCGATAAGACGTAAATATGCGGCTAGTATCTGCTACGAAGCGGATGAATCGCACGCAAACTTCCGGTTATATGGTTCTTACAGTTATATCCACGACATAATGTCTAGAATGGGTTCAAAATCGGTCGAAATCTGATATTGAACTAGAATAAGCCGAACAAGCACACGTTTCGGGATCTAAGCGTGCTATTCCTCATCAAAAATAACAAAAATAGGCTTCAATTCAATTGAACCTAATGAAATATTGATTTTTCGCGCACAAATCGTACTCCACTATAATTGAAACGTGAATATGCATTAATAAATGTTCCGCTATCGCTCATATTCCGTAATATAACGATAAATACTGATTTTCAACAAACAAACGTAATATCCCTACATTCTGAACGCGCAATTATGTGAATATGCTGCTAGTATCTGCTACGAAGCGGATGAATTGCATAAAAACTTCCTGTTATAAGGTTCCTACAGTAATATCCAGGACATTATGTCTAGAATGGGTTCAAAATCGGTCGAAAACTGATATTGAACTAGAATAAGCCGAAGAAGCACACGTTTTTGGATCTTAGCGTGCTATTTCTCATCAAATATAACAAAAATGCCCTTCATTTCAGTAAAAACCTAATATAATACTGATTTATCATGCACAAATCGTACTCCACCATGGTTGAGACGTGAATATACATGGATAAATGTTCCGCTATCGCTCATATTCCGTAATATACCGATAAATGCTGGTTTTCAACAAAGAAACGTAATATCCCTAAACTCTAAACACGATAATACGTTAGAAAACGGCTAGTATCTGCTACGAAGCGGATGAATCGCACGCAAACTTCCGGTTATATGGTTCTTACAGTTATATCCACGACATAATGTCTAGAATGGGTTCAAAATCGGTCGAAAACTTATATTGAACTAGAATAACCCAAAGAAGCACACGTTTTGGGATCTTAGCGTGCTATTGCTCATCAAGAATAACAAAAATAGGCTTCAATTCAGTTAAACCTAATGAAATATTGATTTATCGCGCAAAATCGTACTCAACTATAATTGAAACGTGAATATGCATAAAAAAATGTTCCGCTATCGCTCATATTCCGTAATATACCGATAAATACTGATTTTCAACAAAGAAACGTAATATCCCTACATTCTAAACGGACTATTATGTGAATATGCGGCTAGTTTCTGATACGAAGCGGATGAATCGCACGCAAACTTCCGGTTATATGGTTCTTACAGTAATATCCAGGACATTATGTCTAGAATGGGTTCAAAATCAGTCGAAATCTGATATTGAACTAGAATAAGCCGAACAAGCACACGTTTCGGGATCTAAGCGTGCTATTCCTCATCAAAAATAACAAAAATAGGCTTCAATTCAATTGAACCTAATGAAATATTGATTTTTCGCGCACAAATCGTACTCCACTATAATTGAAACGTGAATATGCATTAATAAATGTTCCGCTATCGCTCATATTCCGTAATATACCGATAAATACTGATTTTCAACAAAGAAACGATATATTCCTACATTCTAAACGCGATAAGACGTAAATATGCGGCTAGTATCTGCTACGAAGCGGATGAATCGCACGCAAACTTCCGGTTATATGGTTCTTACAGTTATATCCACGACATAATGTCTAGAATGGGTTCAAAATCGGTCGAAAACTTATATTGAACTAGAATAACCCGAAGAAGCACACGTTTGGGGATCTTAGCGTGCTATTGCTCATCAAAAATAACAAAAATACGCTTCATTTCAGTAAAAACATAATGAAATATTGATTTATCGCGCACAAATCGTACTCCACTATGGTGAAAACGTGAATATGCATAAATAAATGTACTGCTATCGCTCATATTCCGTAATATACCGATAAAAACTGATGTTCAACAAAGAAATGTAATATTCCTACATTCTTAACGCGATAAGACGCGAAAATGCGGCAAGTATCTGCTACGATGCGGATGAATCGCAAGCATACTTCCGGTTTTATGATTCATACAGTAATATCCATGACATTATGTCTAGAATGGGTTCAAAATCGGTCGAAAACTGATATTGAACAGGAAAAACCCGAAGAAGCACACGTTTTGGGATCTTAGCGTGCTATTTCTCATCAAATATAACAAAAATGCCCTTCAATTCAGTAAAAACCTAATAAAATACTGATTTATCATGCACAAATCGTACTCCACCATGGTTGAGACGTGAAAATACATGGATAAATGTTCCGCTATCGCTCATATTCCGTAATATACCGATAAATGCTGGTTTTCAACAAAGAAACGTAATATCCCTAAACTCTAAACACGATAATACGTTAGAAAACGGCTAGTATCTGATACGAAGCGGATGAATCGCACGCAAACTTCCGGTTATATGGTTCTTACAGTTATATCCACGACATAATGTCTAGAATGGGTTCAAAATCGGTCGAAAACTTATATTGAACTAGAATAACCCGAAGAAGCACACGTTTCGGGATCTTAGCGTGCAATTGCTCATCAAAAATAACAAAAATAGGCTTCCATTCAGTTAAACCTAATGAAATATTGATTTTTCGCGCACAAATCGTACTCCACTATAATTGAAACGTTAATATGCATTATTAAATGTTCCGCTATCGCTCATATTCCGTAATATAACGATAAATACTGATTTTCAACAAACAAACGTAATATCCCTACATTCTGAACGCGCAATTATGTGAATATGCTGCTAGTATCTGCTACGAAGCGGATGAATCGCATGCAACCTTCTGGTTATATGGTTCATACAGTAATATCCACGACATTATGTCTAGAATGGGTTCAAAATCGGTCGAAATCTGATATTGAACTAGAATAAGCCGAAGAAGCACACGTTTCGGGATCTAAGCGTGCTATTCCTCATCAAAAATAACAAAAATAGGCTTCAATTCAGTTGAACCTAATGAAATATTGATTTTTCGCGCACAAATCGTACTCAACAATAATTGAAACGTGAATATGCATAAATAAATGTTCCGCTATCGCTCATATTCCGCAATATAACGATAAATACTGATTTTCAACAAAGAAACGATATATTCCTATATTCTGAACGCGCAATTATGTGAATATGCTGCTAGTATCTGCTACGAAGCGGATGAATCGCATGCAACCTTCTGGTTATATGGTTCATACAGTAATATCCACGACATTATGTCTAGAATGGGTTCAAAATCGGTCGAAATCTGATATTGAACTAGAATAAGCCGAAGAAGCACACGTTTCGGGATCTAAGCGTGCTATTCAACATCAAAAATAACAAAAATAGGCTTCAATTCAGTTCAACCTAATGAAATATTGATTTATCACGCACAAATCGTACTCCACTATGGTGAAAACGTGAATATGCATAAATAAATGTACTGCTATCGCTCATATTCCGTAATATACCGATAAATACTGATTTTCAACAAAGAAACGTAATATCTCTACATTCTGAACGCGCAATTATGTGAATATGCTGCTAGTATCTGCTACGAAGCGGATGAATCGCATGAAAACTTCCTGTTATAAGGTTCCTACAGTAATATCCAGGACATTATGTCTAGAATGGGTTCAAAATCGGTCGAAAACTGATATTGAACTAGAATAAGACGAAAAAGCACTCGTTTTGGGATCTTAGCGTGCTATTTCTCATCAAATATAACAAAAATGCCCTTCAATTCAGTAAAAACCTAAAAAAATACTGATTTATCATGCACAAATCGTACTCCACCATGGTTGAGACGTGAATATACATGGATAAATGTTCCGCTATCGCTCATATTCCGTAATATACCGATAAATGCTGGTTTTCAACAAAGAAACGTAATATTCCTTTATTCTTAACGCGCTATTATGTGAATATGCTGCTATTATCTGCTACGAAGCGGATGAATCGCATGAAAACTTCCTGTTATAAGGATCCTACAGTAATATCCAGGACATTATGTCTAGAATGGGTTCAAAATCGGTCGAAAACTGATATTGAACTAGAATAAGCCGAAGAAGCACACGTTTTGGGATCTAAGCGTGCTATTCCTCATCAAATATAACAAAAATGCCCTTCAATTCAGTTGAACCTAATAAATTTTGATTTTTCGCGAACAAATCGTACTCCACTATAATTCAAACGTTAATATGCATAAATAAATGTTCCGCTATCGCTCATATTCCGTAATATACCGATAAAAACTGATTTTCAACAAAGAAACGTAATATCCCTACATTCTAAACGGGCTATTATGTGAATATGCGGCTAGTTTCTGCTACGAAGAGGATGAATCGCATGCAATCTTCCTGTTATAAGGTTCCTACAGTAATATCCAGGACATTATGTCTAGAATGGGTTCAAAATCGGTCGAAAACTGATATTGAACTGGAATAATCCGAAGAAGCACACGTTTTGGGATCTAAGCGTGATATTCAACATCAAAAATAACAAAAATAGGCTTCAATTCAGTTAAACATAATGAAATATTGATTTTTCGCGCACAAATCGTACTCCACTATAATTCAAACGTAAATATGCATTTATAAATGTTCCGCTATCGCTCATATTCCGTAATATACCGATAAATACTGATTTTCAATAAAGAAACGTAATATCTCTACATTCTGAACGCGCAATTATGTGAATATGCTGCTAGTATCTGCTACGAAGCGGATGAATCGCATGAAAACTTCCTGGTATAAGGTTCCTACAGTAATATCCAGGACATTATGTCTAGAATGGGTTCAAAATCGGTCGAAAACTGATATTGAACTAGAATAAGCCGAAGAAGCACACGTTTTGGGATCTTAGCGTGCTATTGCTCATCAAAAATAACAAAAATAGGCTTCAATTCAGTAAAAACCTAATGAAATATTGATTTTTCGCGAACAAATCGTACTCCACTATAATTGAAACGTGAATATGCATAAATAAATATTCCGCTATCGCTCGTATTCCGCAATATAACGATAAATACTGATTTTCAACAAAGAAACGATATATTCCTACATTCTAAACGCGATAAGACGTAAATATGCGGCTAGTATCTGATACGAAGCGGATAAATTGCACACAAACTTCCGGTTATATGGTTCTTACAAATATATCCACGACATAATGACTAGAATGGGTTTAAAATCGGTCGATAACTGATATTGAACTAGAATAACCCGAAGAAGCACACGTTTTGGGATCTTAGCGTGCTATTGCTCATCAAATATAACAAAACTGCCCTTCAATTCAGTAAAAACCTAATAAAATACTGATTTATCATGCACAAATCGTACTCCACCATGGTTGAGACGTGAAAATACATGGATAAATGTTCCGCTATCGCTCATATTCCGTAATATACCGATAAATGCTGGTTTTCAACAAAGAAACGTAATATCCCTAAACTCTAAACACGATAATACGTTAGAAAACGGCTAGTATCTGATACGAAGCGGATGAATCGCACGCAAACTTCCGGTTATATGGTTCTTACAGTTATATCCACGACATAATGTCTAGAATGGGTTCAAAATCGGTCGAAATCTGATATTGAACTAGAATAAGCCGAACAAGCACACGTTTCGGGATCTAAGCGTGCTATTCCTCATCAAAAATAACAAAAATAGGCTTCAATTCAATTGAACCTAATGAAATATTGATTTTTCGCGCACAAATCGTACTCCACTATAATTGAAACGTGAATATGCATTAATAAATGTTCCGCTATCGCTCATATTCCGTAATATAACGATAAATACTGATTTTCAACAAACAAACGTAATATCCCTACATTCTGAACGCGCAATTATGTGAATATGCTGCTAGTATCTGCTACGAAGCGGATGAATTGCATAAAAACTTCCTGTTATAAGGTTCCTACAGTAATATCCAGGACATTATGTCTAGAATGGGTTCAAAATCGGTCGAAAACTGATATTGAACTAGAATAAGCCGAAGAAGCACACGTTTTTGGATCTTAGCGTGCTATTTCTCATCAAATATAACAAAAATGCCCTTCATTTCAGTAAAAACCTAATATAATACTGATTTATCATGCACAAATCGTACTCCACCATGGTTGAGACGTGAATATACATGGATAAATGTTCCGCTATCGCTCATATTCCGTAATATACCGATAAATGCTGGTTTTCAACAAAGAAACGTAATATCCCTAAACTCTAAACACGATAATACGTTAGAAAACGGCTAGTATCTGCTACGAAGCGGATGAATCGCACGCAAACTTCCGGTTATATGGTTCTTACAGTTATATCCACGACATAATGTCTAGAATGGGTTCAAAATCGGTCGAAAACTTATATTGAACTAGAATAACCCAAAGAAGCACACGTTTTGGGATCTTAGCGTGCTATTGCTCATCAAGAATAACAAAAATAGGCTTCAATTCAGTTCAACCTAATGAAATATTGATTTACCACGCACAAATCGTACTCCACTATGGTGAAAACGTGAATATGCATAAATTAATGTACTGCTATCGCTCATATTCCGTAATATACCGATAAATACTGATTTTCAACAAAGAAACGTAATATCTCTACATTCTGAACGCGCAATTATGTGAATATGCTGCTAGTATCTGCTACGAAGCAGATGAATCGCATGAAAACTTCCTGTTATAAGGTTCCTACAGTAATATCCAGGACATTATGTCTAGAATGGGTTCAAAATCGGTCGAAAACTGATATTGAACTAGAATAAGCCGAAGAAGCACACGTTTTTGGATCTAAGCGTGCTATTTCTCATCAAATATAACAAAAATGCCCTTCAATTCAGTAAAAACCTAATATAATACTGATTTATCATGCACAAATCGTACTCCACCATGGTTGAGACGTGAATATACATGGATAAATGTTCCGCTATCGCTCATATTCCGTAATATACCGATAAATGCTGGTTTTCAACAAAGAAACGTAATATCCCTAAACTCTAAACACGATAATACGTTAGAAAACGGCTAGTATCTGCTACGAAGCGGATGAATCGCACGCAAACTTCCGGTTATATGGTTCTTACAGTTATATCCACGACATAATGTCTAGAATGGGTTCAAAATCGGTCGAAAACTTATATTGAACTAGAATAACCCAAAGAAGCACACGTTTTGGGATCTTAGCGTGCTATTGCTCATCAAGAATAACAAAAATAGGCTTCAATTCAGTTAAACCTAATGAAATATTGATTTATCGCGCAAAATCGTACTCAACTATAATTGAAACGTGAATATGCATAAAAAAATGTTCCGCTATCGCTCATATTCCGTAATATACCGATAAATACTGATTTTCAACAAAGAAACGTAATATCCCTACATTCTAAACGGACTATTATGTGAATATGCGGCTAGTTTCTGATACGAAGCGGATGAATCGCACGCAAACTTCCGGTTATATGGTTCTTACAGTTATATCCACGACATAATGTCTAGAATGGGTTCAAAATCAGTCGAAATCTGATATTGAACTAGAATAAGCCGAACAAGCACACGTTTCGGGATCTAAGCGTGCTATTCCTCATCAAAAATAACAAAAATAGGCTTCAATTCAATTGAACCTAATGAAATATTGATTTTTCGCGCACAAATCGTACTCCACTATAATTGAAACGTGAATATGCATTAATAAATGTTCCGCTATCGCTCATATTCCGTAATATACCGATAAATACTGATTTTCAACAAAGAAACGATATATTCCTACATTCTAAACGCGATAAGACGTAAATATGCGGCTAGTATCTGCTACGAAGCGGATGAATCGCACGCAAACTTCCGGTTATATGGTTCTTACAGTTATATCCACGACATAATGTCTAGAATGGGTTCAAAATCGGTCGAAATCTGATATTGAACTAGAATAAGCCGAACAAGCACACGTTTCGGGATCTAAGCGTGCTATTCCTCATCAAAAATAACAAAAATAGGCTTCAATTCAATTGAACCTAATGAAATATTGATTTTTCGCGCACAAATCGTACTCCACTATAATTGAAACGTGAATATGCATTAATAAATGTTCCGCTATCGCTCATATTCCGTAATATAACGATAAATACTGATTTTCAACAAACAAACGTAATATCCCTACATTCTGAACGCGCAATTATGTGAATATGCTGCTAGTATCTGCTACGAAGCGGATGAATTGCATAAAAACTTCCTGTTATAAGGTTCCTACAGTAATATCCAGGACATTATGTCTAGAATGGGTTCAAAATCGGTCGAAAACTGATATTGAACTAGAATAAGCCGAAGAAGCACACGTTTTTGGATCTTAGCGTGCTATTTCTCATCAAATATAACAAAAATGCCCTTCATTTCAGTAAAAACCTAATATAATACTGATTTATCATGCACAAATCGTACTCCACCATGGTTGAGACGTGAATATACATGGATAAATGTTCCGCTATCGCTCATATTCCGTAATATACCGATAAATGCTGGTTTTCAACAAAGAAACGTAATATCCCTAAACTCTAAACACGATAATACGTTAGAAAACGGCTAGTATCTGCTACGAAGCGGATGAATCGCACGCAAACTTCCGGTTATATGGTTCTTACAGTTATATCCACGACATAATGTCTAGAATGGGTTCAAAATCGGTCGAAAACTTATATTGAACTAGAATAACCCAAAGAAGCACACGTTTTGGGATCTTAGCGTGCTATTGCTCATCAAGAATAACAAAAATAGGCTTCAATTCAGTTCAACCTAATGAAATATTGATTTACCACGCACAAATCGTACTCCACTATGGTGAAAACGTGAATATGCATAAATAAATGTACTGCTATCGCTCATATTCCGTAATATACCGATAAATACTGATTTTCAACAAAGAAACGTAATATCTCTACATTCTGAACGCGCAATTATGTGAATATGCTGCTAGTATCTGCTACGAAGCAGATGAATCGCATGAAAACTTCCTGTTATAAGGTTCCTACAGTAATATCCAGGACATTATGTCTAGAATGGGTTCAAAATCGGTCGGATACTGATATTGAACTAGAATAAGCCGAAGAAGCACACGTTTTTGGATCTTAGCGTGCTATTTCTCATCAAATATAACAAAAATGCCCTTCAATTCAGTAAAAACCTAATATAATACTGATTTATCATGCACAAATCGTACTCCACCATGGTTGAGACGTGAATATACATGGATAAATGTTCCGCTATCGCTCATATTCCGTAATATACCGATAAATGCTGGTTTTCAACAAAGAAACGTAATATCCCTAAACTCTAAACACGATAATACGTTAGAAAACGGCTAGTATCTGCTACGAAGCGGATGAATCGCACGCAAACTTCCGGTTATATGGTTCTTACAGTTATATCCACGACATAATGTCTAGAATGGGTTCAAAATCGGTCGAAAACTTATATTGAACTAGAATAACCCAAAGAAGCACACGTTTTGGGATCTTAGCGTGCTATTGCTCATCAAGAATAACAAAAATAGGCTTCAATTCAGTTAAACCTAATGAAATATTGATTTATCGCGCAAAATCGTACTCAACTATAATTGAAACGTGAATATGCATAAAAAAATGTTCCGCTATCGCTCATATTCCGTAATATACCGATAAATACTGATTTTCAACAAAGAAACGTAATATCCCTACATTCTAAACGGACTATTATGTGAATATGCGGCTAGTTTCTGATACGAAGCGGATGAATCGCACGCAAACTTCCGGTTATATGGTTCTTACAGTTATATCCACGACATAATGTCTAGAATGGGTTCAAAATCAGTCGAAATCTGATATTGAACTAGAATAAGCCGAACAAGCACACGTTTCGGGATCTAAGCGTGCTATTCCTCATCAAAAATAACAAAAATAGGCTTCAATTCAATTGAACCTAATGAAATATTGATTTTTCGCGCACAAATCGTACTCCACTATAATTGAAACGTGAATATGCATTAATAAATGTTCCGCTATCGCTCATATTCCGTAATATACCGATAAATACTGATTTTCAACAAAGAAACGATATATTCCTACATTCTAAACGCGATAAGACGTAAATATGCGGCTAGTATCTGCTACGAAGCGGATGAATCGCACGCAAACTTCCGGTTATATGGTTCTTACAGTTATATCCACGACATAATGTCTAGAATGGGTTCAAAATCGGTCGAAAACTTATATTGAACTAGAATAACCCGAAGAAGCACACGTTTGGGGATCTTAGCGTGCTATTGCTCATCAAAAATAACAAAAATACGCTTCATTTCAGTAAAAACATAATGAAATATTGATTTATCGCGCACAAATCGTACTCCACTATGGTGAAAACGTGAATATGCATAAATAAATGTACTGCTATCGCTCATATTCCGTAATATACCGATAAAAACTGATGTTCAACAAAGAAATGTAATATTCCTACATTCTTAACGCGATAAGACGCGAAAATGCGGCAAGTATCTGCTACGATGCGGATGAATCGCAAGCATACTTCCGGTTTTATGATTCATACAGTAATATCCATGACATTATGTCTAGAATGGGTTCAAAATCGGTCGAAAACTGATATTGAACAGGAAAAACCCGAAGAAGAACACGTTTTGGGATCTTAGCGTGCTATTTCTCATCAAATATAACAAAAATGCCCTTCAATTCAGTAAAAACCTAATAAAATACTGATTTATCATGCACAAATCGTACTCCACCATGGTTGAGACGTGAAAATACATGGATAAATGTTCCGCTATCGCTCATATTCCGTAATATACCGATAAATGCTGGTTTTCAACAAAGAAACGTAATATCCCTAAACTCTAAACACGATAATACGTTAGAAAACGGCTAGTATCTGATACGAAGCGGATGAATCGCACGCAAACTTCCGGTTATATGGTTCTTACAGTTATATCCACGACATAATGTCTAGAATGGGTTCAAAATCGGTCGAAAACTTATATTGAACTAGAATAACCCGAAGAAGCACACGTTTCGGGATCTTAGCGTGCAATTGCTCATCAAAAATAACAAAAATAGGCTTCCATTCAGTTAAACCTAATGAAATATTGATTTTTCGCGCACAAATCGTACTCCACTATAATTGAAACGTGAATATGCATTATTAAATGTTCCGCTATCGCTCATATTCCGTAATATAACGATAAATACTGATTTTCAACAAACAAACGTAATATCCCTACATTCTGAACGCGCAATTATGTGAATATGCTGCTAGTATCTGCTACGAAGCGGATGAATCCCATGCAACCTTCTGGTTATATGGTTCATACAGTAATATCCACGACATTATGTCTAGAATGGGTTCAAAATCGGTCGAAATCTGATATTGAACTAGAATAAGCCGAAGAAGCACACGTTTCGGGATCTAAGCGTGCTATTCCTCATCAAAAATAACAAAAATAGGCTTCAATTCAGTTGAACCTAATGAAATATTGATTTTTCGCGCACAAATCGTACTCAACAATAATTGAAACGTGAATATGCATAAATAAATGTTCCGCTATCGCTCATATTCCGCAATATAACGATAAATACTGATTTTCAACAAAGAAACGATATATTCCTATATTCTAATCGCGATAAGACGTAAATATGCGGCTAGTATCTGCTACGAAGCGGATGAACCGCACACAAACTTCCGGTTATATGGTTCATACAGTAATATCCACGACATAATGACTAGAATGGGTTCAAAATCGGTCGAAAACTGATATTGAACTGGAATAACCCGAAGAAGCACACGTTTTGGGATCTAAGCGTGCTATTCAACATCAAAAATAACAATAATAGGCTTCAATTCAGTTAAACCTAATGAAATATTGATTTTTCGCGCACAAATCGTACTCCACTATAATTTAAACGTGAATATGCATTTATAAATGTTCCGCTATCGCTCATATTCCGTAATATACCGATAAATACTGATTTTCAACAAAGAAACGTAATATCTCTACATTCTGAACGCGCAATTATGTGAATATGCTGCTAGTATCTGCTACGAAGCGGATGAATCGCATGAAAACTTCCTGGTATAAGGTTCCTACAGTAATATCCAGGACATTATGTCTAGAATGGGTTCAAAATCGGTCGAAAACTGATATTGAACTAGAATAAGCCGATGAAGCACACGTTTTGGGATCTTAGCGTGCTATTTCTCATCAAATATAACAATAATGCCCTTCAATTCAGTAAAAACCTAATATAATATTGATTTATCATGCACAAATCGTACTCCACCATGGTTGAGACGTGAATATACATGGATAAATGTTCCGCTATCGCTCATATTCCGTAATATACCGATAAATGCTGGTTTTCAACAAAGAAACGTAATATCCCTTAACTCTAAACACGATAATACGTTAGAAAACGGCTAGTATCTCCTACGAAGCGGATGAATCGCACGCAAACTTCCGGTTATATGGTTCTTACAGTTATATCCACGACATAATGTCTAGAATGGGTTCAAAATCGGTCGAAAACTTATATTGAACTAGAATAACCCGAAGAAGCACACGTTTTTGGGATCTTAGCGTGCAATTGCTCATCAAAAATAACAAAAATAGGCTTCCATTCAGTTAAACCTAATGAAATATTGATTTTTCGAGCACAAATCGTACTCCACTATAATTCAAACGTAAATATGCATTAATAAATGTTCCGCTATCGCTCATATTCCGTAATATATACCGATAAATACTGATTTTTAACAAAGAAACGTAATATTTCTACATTCTGAACGCGCAATTATGTGAATATGCTGCTAGTATCTGCTACGAAGCGGATGAATCGCATGCAACCTTCTGGTTATATGGTTCATACAGTAATATCCACGACATTATGTCTAGAATGGGTTCAAAATCGGTCGAAATCTGATATTGAACTGGAATAACCCGAAGAAGCACACGTTTTGGGATCGAAGCGTGCTATTCAACATCAAAAATAACAAAAATAGGCTTCAATTCAGTTAAACCTAATGAAATATTGATTTTTTGCGCACAAATCGTACTCCACTATAATTCAAACGTAAATATGCATTTATAAATGTTCCGCTATCGCTCATATTCCGTAATATACCGATAAATACATATTTTCAACAAAGAAACGTAATATTTCTACATTCTGAACGCGCAATTATGTGAATATGCTGCTAGTATCTGCTACGAAGCGGATGAATCGCATGAAAACTTCCTGTTATAAGGTTTCTACAGTAATATCCAGGACATTATGTCTAGAATGGGTTCAAAATCGGTCGAAAACTGATATTGAACTAGAATAAGCCGAAGAAGCACACGTTTTGGGATCTTAGCGTGCTATTTCTCATCAAATATAACAAAAATGCCCTTCAATTCAGTAAAAACCTAATATAATACTGATTTATCATGCACAAATCGTACTCCACCATGGTTGAGACGTGAATATACATGGATAAAAGTTCCGCTATCGCTCATATTCCGTAATATACCGATAAATGCTGGTTTTCAACAAAGAAACGTAATATCTCTACATTCTGAACGCGCTATTATGTGAATATGCTGCTATTATCTGCTACGAAGCGGATGAATCGCATGAAAACTTCCTGTTATAAGGATCCTACAGTAATATCCACGACATAATGTCTAGAATGGGTTCAAAATCGGTCGAAAACTTATATTGAACTAGAATAACCCAAAGAAGCACACGTTTTGGGATCTTAGCGTGCTATTCCTCATCAAATATAACAAAACAAAAATGCCCTTCAATTCAGTTGAACCTAATAAATTTTGATTTTTCGCGAACAAATCGTACTCCACTATAATTCAAACGTTAATATGCATAAATAAATGTTCCGCTATCGCTCATATTCCGTAATATACCGATAAATACTGATTTTCAACAAAGAAACGAAATATCCCTACATTCTAAACGGGCTATTATGTGAATATGCGGCTAGTTTCTGCTACGAAGAGGATGAATCGCATGCAATCTTCCTGTTATAAGGATCCTACAGTAATATCCAGGACATTATGTCGAGAATTGGTTCAAAATCGGTCGAAAACTGATATTGAACTGGAATAAGCCGAAGAAGCACACGTTTTGGGTTCTTAGCATGCTATTCCTCATCAAAAATAACAAAAATAGGCTTCAATTCAGTAAAAACCTAATGAAATATTGATATATCGCGCAAAATCGTACTCCACTATAATTGAAACGTGAATATGCATAAAAAATGTTCCGCTATCGCTCATACTCCGCAATATAACGATAAATACTGATTTTCAACAAAGAAACGATATATTCCTACATTCTAAACGCGATAAGACGTAAATATGCGGCTAGTATCAGCTACGAAGCGGATGAATCGCACACAAACTTCCGGTTATATGGTTCTTAGAAATATATCCACGACATAATGACTAGAATGGGTTCAAAATCGGTCGAAAACTGATATTGAACTGGAATAACCCGAAGAAGCACACGTTTTGGGATCTAAGCGTGCTATTCAACATCAAAAATAACAAAAATAGGCTTCAATTCAGTTAAACCTAATGAAATATTGATTTTTCGCGTACAAATCGTACTCCACTATAATTCAAACGTAAATATGCATTTATAAATGTTCCGCTATCGCTCATATTCCGTAATATACCGATAAATACTGATTTTCAACAAAGAAACGATATATTCCTATATTCTAATCGCGATAAGACGTAAATATGCGGCTAGTATCTGCTACGAAGCGGATGAATCGCATGCAACCTTCTGGTTATATGGTTCATACAGTAATATCCACGACATAATGACTAGAATGGGTTCAAAATCGTTCGAAAACTGATATTGAACTGGAATAACCCGAAGAAGCACACGTTTTGGGATCTAAGCGTGCTATTCAACATCAAAAATAACAATAATAGGCTTCAATTCAGTTAAACCTAATGAAATATTGATTTTTTGCGCACAAATCGTACTCCACTATAATTCAAACGTAAATATGCATTTATAAATGTTCCGCTATCGCTCATATTCCGTAATATACCGATAAATACATATTTTCAACTAAGAAACGTAATATTTCTACATTCTGAACGCGCAATTATGTGAATATGCTGCTAGTATCTGCTACGAAGCGGATGAATCGCATGAAAACTTCCTGTTATAAGGTTCCTACAGTAATATCCAGGACATTATGTCTAGAATGGGTTCAAAATCGGTCGAAAACTGATATTGAACTAGAATAAGCCGAAGAAGCACACGTTTTTGGATCTTAGCGTGCTATTTCTCATCAAATATAACAAAAATGCCCTTCAATTCAGTAAAAACCTAATATAATACTGATTTATCATGCACAAATCGTACTCCACCATGGTTGAGACGTGAATATACATGGATAAATGTTCCGCTATCGCTCATATTCCGTAATATACCGATAAATACTGATTTTCAACAAAGAAACGTAATATCTCTACATTCTGAACGCGCAATTATGTGAATATGCTGCTAGTATCTGCTACGAAGCGGATGAATCGCATGAAAACTTCCTGGTATAAGGTTCCTACAGTAATATCCAGGACATTATGTCTAGAATGGGTTCAAAATCGGTCGAAAACTGATATTGAAATAGAATAAGCCGAAAAAGCACACGTTTTGGGATCTTAGCGTGCTATTTCTCATCAAATATAACAAAAATGCCCTTCAATTCAGTTGAACCTAATAAATTTTGATTTTTCGCGAACAAATCGTACTCCACTATAATTCAAACGTTAATATGCATAAATAAATGTTCCGCTATCGCTCATATTCCGTAATATACCGATAAATACTGATTTTTAACAAAGAAACGTAATATCCCTACATTCTAAACGGGCTATTATGTGAATATGCGGCTAGTTTCTGCTACGAAGAGGATGAATCGCATGCAATCTTCCTGTTATAAGGTTCCTACAGTAATATCCAGGACATTATGTCTAGAATGGGTTCAAAATCGGTCGAAAACTGATATTGAACTGGAATAATCCGAAGAAGCACACGTTTTGGGTTCTTAGCATGGTATTCCTCATCAAAAATAACAAAAATAGGCTTCAATTCAGTAAAAACCTAATGAAATATTGATATATCGCGCAAAATCGTACTCAACTATAATTGAAACGTGAATATGCATAAAAAAATGTTCCGCTATCGCTCATATTCCGCAATATAACAATAAATACTGATTTTCAACAAAGAAACGATATATTCCTACATTCTAAACGCGATAAGACGTAAATATGCGGCTAGTATCTGCTACGAAGCGGATTAATCGCACACAAACTTCCGGTTATATGGTTCTTACAGTTATATCCACGACATAATGTCTAGAATGGGTTCAAAATCGGTCGAAAACTTATATTGAACTAGAATAACCCGAAGAAGCACACGTTTTGGGATCTTAGCGTGCAATTGCTCATCAAAAATAACAAAAATAGGCTTCCATTCAGTTAAACCTAATGAAATATTGATTTTTCGAGCACAAATCGTACTCCACTATAATTCAAACGTAAATATGCATTAATAAATGTTCCGCTATCGCTCATATTCCGTAATATATACCGATAAATACTGATTTTTAACAAAGAAACGTAATATTTCTACATTCTGAACGCGCAATTATGTGAATATGCTGCTAGTATCTGCTACGAAGCGGATGAATCGCATGCAACCTTCTGGTTATATGGTTCATACAGTAATATCCACGACATTATGTCTAGAATGGGTTCAAAATCGGTCGAAATCTGATATTGAACTAGAATAAGCCGAAGAAGCACACGTTTCGGGATCTAAGCGTGCTATTCCTCATCAAAAATAACAAAAATAGGCTTCAATTCAGTTGAACCTAATGAAATATTGATTTTTCGCGCACAAATCGTACTCCACTATAATTGAAACGTGAATATGCATAAATAAATGTTCCGCTATCGCTCATATTCCGCAATATAACGATAAATACTGATTTTCAACAAAGAAACGATATATTCCTATATTCTAATCGCGATAAGACGTAAATATGCGGCTAGTATCTGCTACGAAGCGGATGAATCGCACACAAACTTCCGGTTATATGGTTCATACAGTAATATCCACGACATAATGACTAGAATGGGTTCAAAATCGGTCGAAAACTGATATTGAACTGGAATAACCCGAAGAAGCACACGTTTTGGGATCTAAGCGTGCTATTCAACATCAAAAATAACAATAATAGGCTTCAATTCAGTTAAACCTAATGAAATATTGATTTTTTGCGCACAAATCGTACTCCACTATAATTCAAACGTAAATATGCATTTATAAATGTTCCGCTATCGCTCATATTCCGTAATATACCGATAAATACATATTTTCAACAAAGAAACGTAATAGTTCTACATTCTGAACGCGCAATTATGTGAATATGCTGCTAGTATCTGCTACGAAGCGGATGAATCGCATGAAAACTTCCTGTTATAAGGTTCCTACAGTAATATCCAGGACATTATGTCTAGAATGGGTTCAAAATCGGTCGAAAACTGATATTGAACTAGAATAAGCCGAAGAAGCACACGTTTTTGGATCTTAGCGTGCTATTTCTCATCAAATATAACAAAAATGCCCTTCAATTCAGTAAAAACCTAATATAATACTGATTTATCATGCACAAATCGTACTCCACCATGGTTGAGACGTGAATATACATGGATAAATGTTCCGCTATCGCTCATATTCCGTAATATACCGATAAATGCTGGTTTTCAACAAAGAAACGTAATATCCCTAAACTCTAAACACGATAATACGTTAGAAAACGGCTAGTATCTGCTACGAAGCGGATGAATCGCACGCAAACTTCCGGTTATATGGTTCTTACAGTTATATCCACGACATAATGTCTAGAATGGGTTCAAAATCGGTCGAAAACTTATATTGAACTAGAATAACCCAAAGAAGCACACGTTTTGGGATCTTAGCGTGCTATTGCTCATCAAGAATAACAAAAATAGGCTTCAATTCAGTTAAACCTAATGAAATATTGATTTATCACGCACAAATCGTACTCCACTATGGTGAAAACGTGAATATGCATAAATAAATGTACTGCTATCGCTCATATTCCGTAATATACCGATAAATACTGATTTTCAACAAAGAAACGTAATATCTCTACATTCTGAACGCGCAATTATGTGAATATGCTGCTAGTATCTGCTACGAAGCGGATGAATCGCATGAAAACTTCCTGGTATAAGGTTCCTACAGTAATATCCAGGACATTATGTCTAGAATGGGTTCAAAATCGGTCGAAAACTGATATTGAACTAGAATAAGCCGAAGAAGCACACGTTTTGGGATCTTAGCGTGCTATTTCTCATCAAATATAACAAAAATGCCCTTCAATTCAGTAAAAACCTAATAAAATACTGATTTATCATGCACAAATCGTACTCCACCATGGTTGAGACGTGAATATACATGGATAAATGTTCCGCTATCGCTCATATTCCGTAATATACCGATAAATGCTGGTTTTCAACAAAGAAACGTAATATCTCTACATTCTGAACGCGCTATTATGTGAATATGCTGCTATTATCTGCTACGAAGCGGATGAATCGCATGAAAACTTCCTGTTATAAGGATCCTACAGTAATATCCAGGACATTATGTCTAGAATGGGTTCAAAATCGGTCGAAAACTGATATTGAACTAGAATAAGCCGAAGAAGCACACGTTTTGGGATCTAAGCGTGCTATTCCTCATCAAATATAACAAAAATGCCCTTCAATTCAGTTGAACCTAATAAATTTTGATTTTTCGCGAACAAATCGTACTCCACTATAATTCAAACGTTAATATGCATAAATAAATGTTCCGCTATCGCTCATATTCCGTAATATACCGATAAATACTGATTTTCAACAAAGAAACGTAATATCCCTACATTCTAAACGGGCTATTATGTGAATATGCGGCTAGTTTCTGCTACGAAGAGGATGAATCGCATGCAATCTTCCTGTTATAAGGATCCTACAGTAATATCCAGGACATTATGTCTAGAATGGGTTCAAAATCGGTCGAAAACTGATATTGAACTAGAATAAGCCGAAGAAGCACACGTTTTGGGATCTAAGCGTGCTATTCCTCATCAAATATAACAAAAATGCCCTTCAATTCAGTTGAACCTAATGTAATATTGATTTTTCGCGAACAAATCGTACTCCACTATAATTCAAACGTTAATATGCATAAATAAATGTGCCGCTATCGCTCATACTCCGCAATATAACGATAAATACTGATTTTCAACAAAGAAACGATATATTCCTACATTCTAAACGCGATAAGACGTAAATATGCGGCTAGTATCAGCTACGAAGCGGATGAATCGCACACAAACTTCCGGTTATATGGTTCTTAGAAATATATCCACGACATAATGACTAGAATGGGTTCAAAATCGGTCGAAAACTGATATTGAACTGGAATAACACGAAGAAGCACACGTTTTGGGATCTAAGCGTGCTATTCAACATCAAAAATAACAAAAATAGGCTTCAATTCAGTTAAACCTAATGAAATATTGATTTTTCGCGCACAAATCGTACTCCACTATAATTCAAACGTAAATATGCATTTATAAATGTTCCGCTATCGCTCATATTCCGTAATATACCGATAAATACTGATTTTCAACAAAGAAACGATATATTCCTATATTCTAATCGCGATAAGACGTAAATATGCGGCTAGTATCTGCTACGAAGCGGATGAATCGCATGCAACCTTCTGGTTATATGGTTCATACAGTAATATCCACGACATAATGACTAGAATGGGTTCAAAATCGTTCGAAAACTGATATTGAACTGGAATAACCCGAAGAAGCACACGTTTTGGGATCTAAGCGTGCTATTCAACATCAAAAATAACAATAATAGGCTTCAATTCAGTTAAACCTAATGAAATAATGATTTTTTGCGCACAAATCGTACTCCACTATAATTCAAACGTAAATATGCATTTATAAATGTTCCGCTATCGCTCATATTCCGTAATATACCGATAAATACATATTTTCAACTAAGAAACGTAATATTTCTACATTCTGAACGCGCAATTATGTGAATATGCTGCTAGTATCTGCTACGAAGCGGATGAATCGCATGAAAACTTCCTGTTATAAGGTTCCTACAGTAATATCCAGGACATTATGTCTAGAATGGGTTCAAAATCGGTCGAAAACTGATATTGAACTAGAATAAGCCGAAGAAGCACACGTTTTTGGATCTTAGCGTGCTATTTCTCATCAAATATAACAAAAATGCCCTTCAATTCAGTAAAAACCTAATATGATACTGATTTATCATGCACAAATCGTACTCCACCATGGTTGAGACGTGAATATACATGGATAAATGTTCCGCTATCGCTCATATTCCGTAATATACCGATAAATACTGATTTTCAACAAAGAAACGTAATATCTCTACATTCTGAACGCGCAATTATGTGAATATGCTGCTAGTATCTGCTACGAAGCGGATGAATCGCATGAAAACTTCCTGGTATAAGGTTCCTACAGTAATATCCAGGACATTATGTCTAGAATGGGTTCAAAATCGGTCGAAAACTGATATTGAACTAGAATAAGCCGAAAAAGCACACGTTTTGGGATCTTAGCGTGCTATTTCTCATCAAATATAACAAAAATGCCCTTCAATTCAGTAAAAACCTAATAAAATACTGATTTATCATGGACAAATCGTACTCCACCATGGTTGAGACGTGAATATACATGGATAAATGTTCCGCTATCGCTCATATTCCGTAATATACCGATAAATGCTGGTTTTCAACAAAGAAACGTATTATCTCTACATTCTGAACGCGCTATTATGTGAATATGCTGCTATTATCTGCTACGAAGCGGATGAATCGCATGAAAACTTCCTGTTATAAGGATCCTACAGTAATATCCAGGACATTATGTCTAGAATGGGTTCAAAATCGGTCGAAAACTGATATTGAACTAGAATAAGCCGAAGAAGCACCCGTTTTGGGATCTAAGCGTGCTATTCCTCATCAAATATAACAAAAATGCCCTTCAATTCAGTTGAACCTAATAAATTTTGATTTTTCGCGAACAAATCGTACTCCACTATAATTCAAACGTTAATATGCATAAATAAATGTTCCGCTATCGCTCATATTCCGTAATATACCGATAAATACTGATTTTTAACAAAGAAACGTTATATCCCTACATTCTAAACGGGCTATTATGTGAATATGCGGCTAGTTTCTGCTACGAAGAGGATGAATCGCATGCAATCTTCCTGTTATAAGGTTCCTACAGTAATATCCAGGACATTATGTCTAGAATGGGTTCAAAATCGGTCGAAAACTGATATTGAACTGGAATAATCCGAAGAAACACACGTTTTGGGTTCTTAGCATGGTATTCCTCATCAAAAATAACAAAAATAGGCTTCAATTCAGTAAAAACCTAATGAAATATTGATATATCGCGCAAAATCGTACTCAACTATAATTGAAACGTGAATATGCATAAAAAAATGTTCCGCTATCGCTCATATTCCGCAATATAACAATAAATACTGATTTTCAACAAAGAAACGTTATATTCCTACATTCTAAACGCGATAAGACGTAAATATGCGGCTAGTATCTGCTACGAAGCGGATTAATCGCACACAAACTTCCGGTTATATGGTTCTTAGAAATATATCCACGACATAATGACTAGAATGGGTTCAAAATCGTTCGAAAACTGATATTGAACTGGAATAACCCGAAGAAGCACACGTTTTGGGATCTAAGCGTGCTATTCAACATCAAAAATAACAAAAATAGGCTTCAATTCAGTTAAACCTAATGAAATATTGATTTTTCGCGCACATATCGTACTCCACTATAATTCATACGTAAATATGCATTTATAAATGTTCCGCTATCGCTCATATTCCGTAATATACCGATAAATACTGATTTTCAACAAAGAAACGTAATATCTCTACATTCTGAACTCGCAATTATGTGAATATGCTGCTAGTATCTGCTACGAAGCGGATGAATCGCATGAAAACATCCTGGTATAAGGTTCCTACAGTAATATCCAGGACATTATGTCTAGAATGGGTTCAAAATCGGTCGAAAACTGATATTGAACTAGAATAAGCCGAAGAAGCACACGTTTTGGGATCTTAGCGTGCTATTTCTCATCAAATATAACAATAATGCCCTTCAATTCAGTAAAAACCTAATATAATATTGATTTATCATGCACAAATCGTACTCCACCATGGTTGAGACGTGAATATACATGGATAAATGTTCCGCTATCGCTCATATTCCGTAATATACCGATAAATGCTGGTTTTCAACAAAGAAACGTAATATCCCTAAACTCTAAACACGATAACACGTTAGAAAACGGCTAGTATCTGCTACGAAGCGGATGAATCGCACGCAAACTTCCGGTTATATGGTTCTTACAGTTATATCCACGACATAATGTCTAGAATGGGTTCAAAATCGGTCGAAAACGTATATTGAACTAGAATAACCCGAAGAAGCACACGTTTTGGGATCTTAGCGTGCTATTGCTCATCAAAAATAACAAAAATAGGCTTCAATTCAGTAAAAACCTAATGAAATATTGATTTTTCGCGCACAAATCGTACTCCACTATAATTCAAACGTAAATATGCATTTATAAATGTTCCGCTATCGCTCATATTCCGTAATATACCGATAAATACTGATTTTCAACAAAGAAACGATATATTCCTATATTCTAATCGCGATAAGACGTAAATATGCGGCTAGTATCTGCTACGAAGCGGATGAATCGCATGCAACCTTCTGGTTATATGGTTCATACAGTAATATCCACGACATAATGACTAGAATGGGTTCAAAATCGTTCGAAAACTGATATTGAACTGGAATAACCCGAAGAAGCACACGTTTTGGGATCTAAGCGTGCTATTCAACATCAAAAATAACAATAATAGGCTTCAATTCAGTTAAACCTAATGAAATAATGATTTTTTGCGCACAAATCGTACTCCACTATAATTCAAACGTAAATATGCATTTATAAATGTTCCGCTATCGCTCATATTCCGTAATATACCGATAAATACATATTTTCAACTAAGAAACGTAATATTTCTACATTCTGAACGCGCAATTATGTGAATATGCTGCTAGTATCTGCTACGAAGCGGATGAATCGCATGAAAACTTCCTGTTATAAGGTTCCTACAGTAATATCCAGGACATTATGTCTAGAATGGGTTCAAAATCGGTCGAAAACTGATATTGAACTAGAATAAGCCGAAGAAGCACACGTTTTTGGATCTTAGCGTGCTATTTCTCATCAAATATAACAAAAATGCCCTTCAATTCAGTAAAAACCTAATATGATACTGATTTATCATGCACAAATCGTACTCCACCATGGTTGAGACGTGAATATACATGGATAAATGTTCCGCTATCGCTCATATTCCGTAATATACCGATAAATACTGATTTTCAACAAAGAAACGTAATATCTCTACATTCTGAACGCGCAATTATGTGAATATGCTGCTAGTATCTGCTACGAAGCGGATGAATCGCATGAAAACTTCCTGGTATAAGGTTCCTACAGTAATATCCAGGACATTATGTCTAGAATGGGTTCAAAATCGGTCGAAAACTGATATTGAACTAGAATAAGCCGAAAAAGCACACGTTTTGGGATCTTAGCGTGCTATTTCTCATCAAATATAACAAAAATGCCCTTCAATTCAGTAAAAACCTAATAAAATACTGATTTATCATGGACAAATCGTACTCCACCATGGTTGAGACGTGAATATACATGGATAAATGTTCCGCTATCGCTCATATTCCGTAATATACCGATAAATGCTGGTTTTCAACAAAGAAACGTATTATCTCTACATTCTGAACGCGCTATTATGTGAATATGCTGCTATTATCTGCTACGAAGCGGATGAATCGCATGAAAACTTCCTGTTATAAGGATCCTACAGTAATATCCAGGACATTATGTCTAGAATGGGTTCAAAATCGGTCGAAAACTGATATTGAACTAGAATAAGCCGAAGAAGCACCCGTTTTGGGATCTAAGCGTGCTATTCCTCATCAAATATAACAAAAATGCCCTTCAATTCAGTTGAACCTAATAAATTTTGATTTTTCGCGAACAAATCGTACTCCACTATAATTCAAACGTTAATATGCATAAATAAATGTTCCGCTATCGCTCATATTCCGTAATATACCGATAAATACTGATTTTTAACAAAGAAACGTTATATCCCTACATTCTAAACGGGCTATTATGTGAATATGCGGCTAGTTTCTGCTACGAAGAGGATGAATCGCATGCAATCTTCCTGTTATAAGGTTCCTACAGTAATATCCAGGACATTATGTCTAGAATGGGTTCAAAATCGGTCGAAAACTGATATTGAACTGGAAGAATCCGAAGAAACACACGTTTTGGGTTCTTAGCATGGTATTCCTCATCAAAAATAACAAAAATAGGCTTCAATTCAGTAAAAACCTAATGAAATATTGATATATCGCGCAAAATCGTACTCAACTATAATTGAAACGTGAATATGCATAAAAAAATGTTCCGCTATCGCTCATATTCCGCAATATAACAATAAATACTGATTTTCAACAAAGAAACGTTATATTCCTACATTCTAAACGCGATAAGACGTAAATATGCGGCTAGTATCTGCTACGAAGCGGATTAATCGCACACAAACTTCCGGTTATATGGTTCTTAGAAATATATCCACGACATAATGACTAGAATGGGTTCAAAATCGTTCGAAAACTGATATTGAACTGGAATAACCCGAAGAAGCACACGTTTTGGGATCTAAGCGTGCTATTCAACATCAAAAATAACAAAAATAGGCTTCAATTCAGTTAAACCTAATGAAATATTGATTTTTCGCGCACATATCGTACTCCACTATAATTCATACGTAAATATGCATTTATAAATGTTCCGCTATCGCTCATATTCCGTAATATACCGATAAATACTGATTTTCAACAAAGAAACGTAATATCTCTACATTCTGAACTCGCAATTATGTGAATATGCTGCTAGTATCTGCTACGAAGCGGATGAATCGCATGAAAACATCCTGGTATAAGGTTCCTACAGTAATATCCAGGACATTATGTCTAGAATGGGTTCAAAATCGGTCGAAAACTGATATTGAACTAGAATAAGCCGAAGAAGCACACGTTTTGGGATCTTAGCGTGCTATTTCTCATCAAATATAACAATAATGCCCTTCAATTCAGTAAAAACCTAATATAATATTGATTTATCATGCACAAATCGTACTCCACCATGGTTGAGACGTGAATATACATGGATAAATGTTCCGCTATCGCTCATATTCCGTAATATACCGATAAATGCTGGTTTTCAACAAAGAAACGTAATATCCCTAAACTCTAAACACGATAACACGTTAGAAAACGGCCAGTATCTGCTACGAAGCGGATGAATCGCACGCAAACTTCCGGTTATATGGTTCTTACAGTTATATCCACGACATAATGTCTAGAATGGGTTCAAAATCGGTCGAAAACGTATATTGAACTAGAATAACCCGAAGAAGCACACGTTTTGGGATCTTAGCGTGCTATTGCTCATCAAAAATAACAAAAATAGGCTTCAATTCAGTAAAAACCTAATGAAATATTGATTTTTCGCGAACAAATCGTACTCCACTATAATTGAAACGTGAATATGCATAAATAAATGTTCCGCTATCGCTCATATTCCGCAATATAACGATAAATACTGATTTTCAACAAAGAAACGATATATTCCTACATTCTAAGCGCGATAAGACGTAAATATGTGGCTAGTATCTGCTACGAAGCGGATGAATCGCACACAAACTTCCTGTTATATGGTTCTTACAAATATATCCACGACATAATGACTAGAATGGGTTTAAAATCGGTCGATAACTGATATTGAACTAGAATAAGCCGAAAAAGCACACGTTTTGGGATCTTAGCGTGCTATTTCTCATCAAAAATAACAAAAATACGCTTCATTTCAGTAAAAACCTAATAAAATACTGATTTATCATGGACAAATCGTACTCCACCATGGTTGAGACGTGAATATACATGGATAAATGTTCCGCTATCGCTCATATTCCGTAATATACCGATAAATGCTGGTTTTCAACAAAGAAACGTAATATCTCTACATTCTGAACGCGCTATTATGTGAATATGCTGCTATTATCTGCTACGAAGCGGATGAATCGCATGAAAACTTCCTGTTATAAGGATCCTACAGTAATATCCAGGACATTATGTCTAGAATGGGTTCAAAATCGGTCGAAAACTGATATTGAACTAGAATAAGCCGAAGAAGCACACGTTTTGGGATCTAAGCGTGCTATTCCTCATCAAATATAACAAAAATGCCCTTCAATTCAGTTGAACCTAATAAATTTTGATTTTTCGCGAACAAATCGTACTCCACTATAATTCAAACGTTAATATGCATAAATAAATGTTCCGCTATCGCTCATATTCCGTAATATACCGATAAATACTGATTTTCAACAAAGAAACGTAATATCCCTACATTCTAAACGGGCTATGATGTGAATATGCGGCTAGTTTCTGCTACGAAGAGGATGAATCGCATGCAATCTTCCTGTTATAAGGTTCCTACAGTAATATCCAGGACATTATGTCTAGAATGGGTTCAAAATCGGTCGAAAACTGATATTGAACTGGAATAATCCGAAGAAACACACGTTTTGGGTTCTTAGCATGGTATTCCTCATCAAAAATAACAAAAATAGGCTTCAATTCAGTAAAAACCTAATGAAATATTGATATATCGCGCAAAATCGTACTCAACTATAATTGAAACGTGAATATGCATAAAAAAATGTTCCGCTATCGCTCATATTCCGCAATATAACAATAAATACTGATTTTCAACAAAGAAACGATATATTCCTACATTCTAAACGCGATAAGACGTAAATATGCGGCTAGTATCTGCTACGAAGCGGATTAATCGCACACAAACTTCCGGTTATATGGTTCTTAGAAATATATCCACGACATAATGACTAGAATGGGTTCAAAATCGGTCGAAAACTGATATTGAACTGGAATAACCCGAAGAAGCACACGTTTTGGGATCTAAGCGTGCTATTCAACATCAAAAATAACAAAAATAGGCTTCAATTCAGTTAAACCTAATGAAATATTGATTTTTCGCGCACAAATCGTACTCCACTATAATTCAAACGTAAATATGCATTTATAAATGTTACGCTATCGCTCATATTCCGTAATATACCGATAAATACTGATTTTCAACAAAGAAACGTAATATCTCTACATTCTGAACGCGCAATTATGTGAATATGCTGCTAGTATCTGCTACGAAGCGGATGAATCGCATGAAAACTTCCTGGTATAAGGTTCCTACAGTAATATCCAGGACATTATGTCTAGAATGGGTTCAAAATCGGTCGAAAACTGATATTGAACTAGAATAAGCCGAAGAAGCACACGTTTTGGGATCTTAGCGTGCTATTTCTCATCAAATATAACAATAATGCCCTTCAATTCAGTAAAAACCTAATATAATATTGATTTATCATGCACAAATCGTACTCCACCATGGTTGAGACGTGAATATACATGGATAAATGTTCCGCTATCGCTCATATTCCGTAATATACCGATAAATGCTGGTTTTCAACAAAGAAACGTAATATCCCTAAACTCTAAACACGATAACACGTTAGAAAACGGCTAGTATCTGCTACGAAGCGGATGAATCGCACGCAAACTTCCGGTTTTATGGTTCTTACAGTTATATCCACGACATAATGTCTAGAATGGGTTCAAAATCGGTCGAAAAAGTATATTGAACTAGAATAACCCGAAGAAGCACACGTTTTGGGATCTAAGCGTGCTATTGCTCATCAAAAATAACAAAAATAGGCTTCAATTCAGTAAAAACCTAATGAAATATTGATTTTTCGCGAACAAATCGTACTCCACTATAATTGAAACGTGAATATGCATAAATAAATGTTCCGCTATCGCTCATATTCCGCAATATAACGATAAATACTGATTTTCAACAAAGAAACGATATATTCCTACATTCTATGCGCAATAAGACGTAAATATGCGGCTAGTATCTGCTACGAAGCGGATGAATCGCACACAAACTTCCTGTTATATGGTTCTTACAAATATATCCACGACATAATGACTAGAATGGGTTCAAAATCAGTCGAAAACTGATATTGAACTAGAATAAGCCGAAGAAGCACACGTTTTGGGATCTTAGCGTGCTATTCCTCATCAAAAATAACAAAAATAGGCTTAAATTCACTAAAAACCTAATGAAATATTGATTTATCGCGTAAAAATCTTACTCCACTATGGTGGAAACGTGAATTTCATAAATAAATGTGCTGCCATCGCTCATATTCCGTAATATACCGATAAATACTGATTTCAACAAAGAAATGTAATATTCCTTTATTCTTAACGCGCTATTATGTGAAAATGCTGCTATTATCTGCTACGAAGCGGATGAATCGCATGAAAACTTCCTGAGATAAGGTTCCTACAGTAATATCCAGGACATTATGTCTAGAATGGGTTCAAAATCGGTCGAAAACTGATATTGAACTAGAATAAGCCGAAGAAGCACACGTAACGGGATCTAAGCGTGCTATTCCTCATCAAAAATAACAAAAATAGGCTTCAATTCAGTAAAAACCTAATGAAATATTGATTTTTCGCGAACAAATCGTACTCCACTATAATTGAAACGTGAATATGCATAAATAAATGTTCCGCTATCGCTCATATTCCGCAATATAACGATAAATACTGATTTTCAACAAAGAAACGATATATTCCTACATTCTAAACGCGATAAGACGTAAATATGCGGCTAGTATCTGCTAGGAAGCGGATGAATCGCACACAAACTTCCGGTTATATGGTTCTTACAAATATATCCACGACATAATGACTAGAATGGGTTTAAAATCGGTCGATAACTGATATTGAACTAGAATAACCCGAAAAAGCAAACGTTTTGGGATCTTAGCGTTCTATTGCTCATCAAAAATAACAAAAATAATCTTAAATTCAGTAAAAACATAATGAAATATTGATTTATCGCGCACAAATCCTACTCCACTTTGGTGGAAACGTGAATTTCATAAATAAATGTACTGCCATCGCTCATATTCCGTAATATACCGATAAAAACTGATTTTAAACATAGAAACGATATATTCCTACATTCTTAACGCGATAAGACGCGAAAATGCGGCAAGTATCTGCTACGAAGCGGATGAATCGCAAGCATACTTCCGGTTGTATGGTTCATACAGTAATATCCACGACATTATGTCTAGAATGGGTTAAAAATCGGTCGAAAACTGATTTTGAACTGGAATAACCCGAAGAAGCACACGTTTTGGGATCTTAGCGTGCTATTTCTCATCAAATATAACAAAAATGCCCTTCAATTCAGTAAAAACCTAATAAAATACTGATTTATCATGCACAAATCGTACTCCACCATGGTTGAGACGTGAATATACATGGATAAATGTTCCGCTATCGCTCATATTCCGTAATATACCGATAAAAACTGATTTTAAACATAGAAACGATATATTCCTAGATTCTTAACGCGATAAGACGCGAAAATGCGGCAAGTATCTGCTACGAAGCGGATGAATCGCAAGCATACTTCCGGTTGTATGGTTCATACAGTAATATCCACGACATTATGTCAAGAATGGGTTCAAAATCGGTCGAAAACTTATATTGAACTGGAATAATCCGAAGAAGCACACGTTTTGGGATCTAAGCGTGCTATTCAACATCAAAAATAACAAAAATAGGCTTCAATTCAGTTAAACCTAATGAAATATTGATGTTCGCGCACAAATCGTACTCCACTATAATTCAAACGTAAATATGCATTAATAAATGTTCCGCTATCGCTCATATTCCGTAATATATATCGATAAATACTGATTTTTAACAAAGAAACGTAATATCCCTACATTCTGAACGAGCAATTATGTGAATATGCTGCTAGTATCTGCTACGAAGCGGATGAATCGCATGAAAACTTCCTGTTATAAGGTTCCTACAGTAATATCCAGGACATTATGTCTAGAATGGGTTCAAAATCGGTCGAAAACTGTAATTGAACTAGAATAAGCCGAGGAAGCACACGTTTTGGGATCTAAGCATGCTATTCCTCATCAAAAATAGCAAAAATAGGCTTAAATTCAGTAAAAACCTAATGAAATATTGATTTATCGCGCAAAAATCTTACTCCACTATGGTGGAAACGTGAATTTCACTAATAAATGTACTGCCATCGCTCATGTTCCGTAATATACCGATAAATACTGATTTCAACAAAGAAACGTAATATTCCTTTATTCTTAACGCGCTATTATGTGAATATGCTGCTATTATCTGCTACGAAGCGGATGAATCGCAAGCATACTTCCGGTTTTATGGTTCTTACAAATATATCCACGACATAATGACTAGAATGGGTTCAAAATCGGTCGAAAACTGATATTGAACTAGAATAAGCCGAAGAAGCACACGTTTTGGGATCTTAGCGTGCTATTCCTCATCAAAAATAACAAAAATAGGCTTAAATTCAGTAAAAACCTAATGAAATATTGATTTATCGCGTAAAAATCTTACTCCACTATGGTGGAAACGTGAATTTCATAAATAAATGTGCTGCCATCGCTCATATTCCGTAATATACCGATAAATACTGATTTCAACAAAGAAACGTAATATTCCTTTATTCTTAACGCGCTATTATGTGAATATGCTGCTATTATCTGCTACGAAGCGGATGAATCGCATGAAAACTTCCTGTTATAAGGTTCCTACAGTAATATCCAGGACATTATGTCTAGAATGGGTTCAAAATCGGTCGAAAACTGATATAGAACTAGAATAAGCCGAAGAAGCACACGTAACGGGATCTAAGCGTGCTATTCCTCATCAAAAATAACAAAAATAGGCTTCAATTCAGTAAAAACCTAATGAAATATTGATTTTTCGCGAACAAATCGTACTCCACTATAATTGAAACGTGAATTTGCATAAATAAATGTTCCGCTATCGCTCATATTCCGCAATATAACGATAAATACTGATTTTCAACAAAGAAACGATATATTCCTACATTCTAAACGCGATAAGACGTAAATATGCGGCTAGTATCTGCTACGAAGCGGATGAATCGCAAGCATACTTCCGGTTGTATGGTTCATACAGTAATATCCACGACATTATGTCTAGAATGGGTTCAAAATCGGTCGAAAACTGATATTGAACTGGAATAACCCGAAGAAGCACACGTTTTGGGATCTAAGCGTGCTATTTCTCATCAAATATAACAAAAATGCCCTTCAATTCAGTAAAAACCTAATAAAATACTGATTTATCATGCACAAATCGTACTCCACCATGGTTGAGACGTGAATATACATGGATATATGTTCCGCTATCGCTCATATTCCGTAATATACCGATAAATGCTGGTTTTCATCAAAGAAACGTAATATCCCTAAACTCTAAACACGATAATACGTTAGAAAACGGCTAGTATCTGCTACGAAGCGGATGAATCGCACGCAAACTTCCGGTTATTTGGTTCTTACAGTTATATCCACGACATAATGTCTAGAATGGGTTCAAAATCGGTCGAATACTGTAATTGAACTAGAATAAGCCGAGGAAGCACACGTTATGGGATCTTAGCGTGCTATTCCTCATCAAAAATAACAAAAATAGGCTTAAATTCAGTAAAAACCTAATAAATTTTGATTTATCGCGCAAAAATCTTACTCCACTATAATGGAAACGTGAATTTCATAAATAAATGTACTGCCATCGCTCATATTCCGTGATATACCGATAAATACAGATTTCAACAAAGAAACGTAATATTCCTTTATTCTTAACGCGCTATTATGTGAATATGCTGCTATTATCTGCTACGAAGCAGATGAATCGCATGAAAACTTCCTGTTATAAGGTTCCTACAGTAATATCCAGGACATTATGTCTAGAATGGGTTCAAAATCGGTCGAAAACTGTAATTGAACTAGAATAAGCCGAGGAAGCACACGTTATGGGATCTTAGCGTACTATTCCTCATCAAAAATAACAAAAATAGGCTTAAATTCAGTAAAAACCTAATAAATATTGATTTATCGCGCAAAAATATTACTCCACTATAATGGAAACGTGAATTTCATAAATAAATGTACTGCCATCGCTCATATTCCGTGATATACCGATAAATACAGATTTCAACAAAGAAACGTAATATTCCTTTATTCTTAACGCGCTATTATGTGAATATGCTGCTATTATCTGCTACGAAGCAGATGAATCGCATGAAAACTTCCTGTTATAAGGTTCCTACAATAATATCCAGGACATTATGTCTAGAATGGGTTCAAAATCGGTCGAAAACTGATATTGAACTAAAATAAGCCGAAGAAGCACACGTTTCGGGATCTAAGAGTGCTATTTCTCATCAAAAATAACAAAAATAATCTTAAATTCAGTAAAAACCTAATGAAATATTGATTTATCTTGCACAAATCTTAGTCCACTATGGTGGAAACGTGAATATACATGGATAAATGTTCCGCTATCGCTCATATTCCGTAATATACCGATAAAAACTGATTTTAAACATAGAAACGATATATTCCTACATTCTTAACGCGATAAGACGCGAAAATGCGGCAAGTATCTGCTACGAAGCGGATGAATCGCAAGCATACTTCCGGTTGTATGGTTCATACAGTAATATCCACGACATTATGTCTAGAATGGGTTCAAAATCGGTCGAAAACTGATATTGAACTGGAATAACCCGAAGAAGCACACGTTTTGGGATCTAAGCGTGCTATTCAACATCAAAAATAACAAAAATAGGCTTCAATTCAGTTAAACCTAATAAAATATTGATGTTCGCGCACAAATCGTACTCCACTATAATTCAAACGTAAATATGCATTAATAAATGTTCCGCAATAGCTCATATTCCGTAATATATACCGATAAATACTGATTTTTAACAAAGAAACGTAATATCCCTACATTCTGAACGCGCAATTATGTGAATATTCTGCTAGAATCTGCTACGAAGCGGATGAATCGCATGAAAACTTCCTGTTATAAGGTACCTACAGTAATATCCAGGACATAATGTCTAGAATGGGTTCAAAATCGGTCGAATACTGTAATTGAACTAGAATAAGCCGAGGATGCACACGTTATGGGATCTTAGCGTGCTATTCCTCATCAAAAATAACAAAAATAGGCTTAAATTCAGTAAAAACCTAATAAATATTGATTTATCGCGCAAAAATCTTACTGCACTATAATGGAAACGTGAATTTCATAAATAAATGTACTGCCATCGCTCATATTCCGTGATATACCGATAAATACAGATTTCAACAAAGAAACGTAATATTCCTTTATTCTTAACGCGCTATTATGTGAATATGCTGCTATTATCTGCTACGAAGCAGATGAATCGCATGAAAACTTCCTGTTATAAGGTTCCTACAGAAATATCCAGGACATTATGTCTAGAATGGGTTCAAAAACGGTCGAAAACTGATATTGAACTAAAATAAGCTGAAGAAGCACACGTTTCGGGATCTAAGAGTGCTATTTCTCATCAAAAATAACAAAAATAGGCTTAAATTCAGTAAAAACCTAATGTAATATTGATTTTTCGCGAACAAATCGTACTCCACTATAATTCAAACGTAAATATGTATTAATAAATGTTCCGCTATCGCTCATTTTCCGCAATATAACGATAAAAACTGATTTTCAACAAAGAAACGATATATTCCTACATTCTAAACGCGATAAGACGTAAATATGCGGCTAGTATCTGCTACGAAGCGGATGAATCGCACGTAAACTTCCGGTTATATGGTTCTTACAGTTATATCCACGACATAATGACTAGAATGGGTTCAAAATCGGTCGAAAACTGATATTGAATTAGAATAACCCGAAAAAGCAAACGTTTTGGGATCTTAGCGTGCTATTTCTCATCAAATATAACAAAAATGCCCTTCAATTCAGTAAAAACCTAATAAAATACTGATTTATCATGCACAAATCGTACTCCACCATGGTTGAGACGTGAATATACATGGATATATGTTCCACTATCGCTCATATTACGTAATATACCGATAAATACTGATTTCAAAAAAAAAAACGTAATATTCTTTTATTCTTAACGCGCTATTATGTGAATATGCTGCTATTATCTGCTACGAAGCGGATGAATCGCATGAAAACTTCCTGTTATAAGGTACCTACAGTAATATCCAGGACATTATGTCTAGAATGGGTTCAAAATCGGTCGAAAACTGATATTGAACTAGAATAAGCCGAAGAAGCACACGTTTTGGGATCCAAGCGTGCTATTCCTCATCAAAAATAACAAAAATAGGCTTCAATTCAGTAAAAACCTAATGAAATATTGATTTTTCGCGAACAAATCGTACTCCACTATAATTGAAACGTGAATATGCATAAATAAATGTTCCGCTATCGCTCATATTCCGCAATATAACGATAAATACTGATTTTCAACAAAGAAACGATATATTCCTACATTCTAAACGCAATAAGACGTAAATATGCGGCTAGTATCTGCTACGACGCGGATGAATCGCATGAAAACTTCCTGTTATAAGGTTCTTACAGTAATATCCAGGACATTATGTCTAGAATGGGTTCAAAATCGGTCGAAAACTGATATTGAACTAGAATAAGCCGAAGAAGCACACGTTTTTGGATCTTAGCGTGCTATTTCTCATCAAATATAACAAAAATGCCCTTCAATTCAGTAAAAACCTAATATAATACTGATTTATCATGCACAAATCGTACTCCACCATGGTTGAGACGTGAATATACATGGATAAATGTTCCGCTATCGCTCATATTCCGTAATATACCGATAAATGCTGGTTTTCAACAAAGAAACGTAATATTCCTTTATTCTTAACGCGCTATTATGTGAATATGCTGCTAGTATCTGCTACGAAGCGGATGAATCGCATGAAAACTTCCTGTTATAAGGTTTCTACAGTAATATCCAGGACATTATGTCTAGAATGGGTTCAAAATCGGTCGAAAACTTATATTGAACTAGAATAACCCGAAGAAGCACACGTTTTGGGATCTTAGCGTGCTATTCCTCATCAAAAATAACAAAAATACGCTTCAATTCAGTTGAACCTAATGAAATATAGATTTTTCGCGCACAAATCGTACTCCACTATAATTCAAACGTGAATATGCATAAATAAATGTTCCGCTATCGCTCATATTCCGCAATATAACGATAAATACTGATTTTCAACAAAGAAACGATATATTCCTACATTCTAAACGCGATAAGACGTAAATATGCGGCTAGTATCTGCTACGAAGCGGATGAATCGCGCACAAACTTCAGGTTATATGGTTCTTACAAATATATCCACGACATAATGACTAGAATGGGTTTAAAATCGGTCGAAAACTGATATTGAACTGGAATAACCCGAAGAAGCACACGTTTTGGGATCTAAGCGTGCTATTCAACATCAAGAATAACAAAAATAGGCTTCAATTCAGTTAAACCTAATGAAATATTGATTTTTCGCGCACAAATCGTACTCCACTATAATTCAAACGTAAATATGCATTAATAAATGTTCCGCTATCGCTCATATTCCGTAATATATACCGATAAATACTGATTTTCATCAAACAAACGTAATATCCCTACATTCTGAACGCGCAATTATGTGAATATGCTGCTAGTATCTGCTACGAAGCGGATGAATCGCATAAAAACTTCCTGTTATAAGGTTCCTACTGTAATATCCAGGACATAATGTCTAGAATGGGTTCAAAATCGGTCGAAAACTGTAATTGAACTAGAATAAGCCGAGGAAACACACGTTTTGGGATCTTAGCGTGCTATTGCTCATCAAAAATAACAAGAATACGCTTCAATTCAGTAAAAACCTATTGAAATATTGATTTATCGCGCAAAAATCTTACTCCACTATGGTGGAAACGTGAATTTCATAAATAAATGTACTGCCATCGCTCATATTCCGTAATATACCGATAAATGCTGATTTCAACAAAGAAACGTAATATTCTTTTATTCTTAACGCGCTATTATGTGAATATGCTGCTATTATCTGCTACGAAGCGGATGAATCGCATGAAAACTTCCTGTTATAAGGTTCCTACAGTAATATCCAGGACATTATGTCTAGAATGGGTTCAAAATCGGTCGAAAACTGATATTGAACTAGAATAAGCCGAAGAAGCACACGTTTCGGGATCTAAGCGTGCTATTCCTCATCAAAAATAACAAAAATAGGCTTCAATTCAGTAAAAACCTAATGAAATATTGATTTTTCGCGAACAAATCGTACTCCACTATAATTGAAACGTGAATATGCATAAATAAATGTTCCGCTATCGCTCATATTCCGCAATATAACGATAAATACTGATTTTCAACAAAGAAACGATATATTCCTACATTCTAAACGCGATAAGACGTAAATATGCGGCTAGTATCTGCTACGAAGCGGATGAATCGCACACAAACTTCCGGTTATATGGTTCTTACAAATATATCCACGACATAATGACTAGAATGGGTTTAAAATCGGTCGAAAACTGATATTGAACTAGAATAACCCGAAGAAGCACACGTTTTGGGATCTTAGCGTGCTATTGCATAACAAAAATACGCTTCAATTCAGTTAAAACATAATGAAATATTGATTTATCGCGCACAAATCCTACTACACTTTGGTGGAAACGTGAATTTCATAAATAAATGTACTGCCATCGCTCATATTCCGTAAAATAACGATAAAAACTTATTTTCAAACAAGAAACGATATATTCCTACATTCTTAACGCGATAAGACGCGAAAATGCGGCAAGTATCTGCTACGAAGCGGATGAATCGCAAGCATACTTCCGGTTTTATGGTTCGTACAGTAATATCCATGACATTATGTCTAGAATGGGTTCAAAATCGGTCGAAAACTGATATTGAACTGGAAAAACCCGAAGAAGCACACGTTTTGGGATCTAAGCGTGCTATTCAACATCAAAAATAACAAAAATAGGCTTCAATTCAGTTAAACCTAATGAAATATTGATTTTTCGCGCACAAATTGTACTCCACTATAATTCAAACGTAAATATGCATTTATAAATGTTCCGCTATCGCTCATATTTCGTAATATACCGATAAATACTAATTTCAACAAAGAAACGAAATATTTCTTTATTCTTAACGCGCTATTATGTGAATATGCTGCTATTATCTGCTACGAAGCGGATGAATCGCATGAAAACTTCCTGTTATAAGGTTCCTACAGTAATATCCAGGACATTATGTCTAGAATGGGTTCAAAATCGGTCGAAAACTGATATTGAACTGGAATAAGCCGAAGAAGCACACGTTTTGGGATCTTAGCGTGCTATTTCTCATCAAATATAACAAAAATGCCCTTCAATTCAGTAAAAACCTAATAAAATACTGATTTATCATGCACAAATCGTACTCCACTATAATTCAAACATAAATATGCATTAATAAATGTTCCGCTATCGCTCATATTCCGTAATATACCGATAAATACTGATTTTTAGCAAAGAAACGTAATATCCCTACATTCTGAACGCGCAATTATGTGAATATGCTGCTAGTATCTGCTACGAAGCGGATGAATCGCATGAAAACTTCCTGTTATAAGGTTCCTACAGTAATATCCAGGACATAATGTCTAGAATGGGTTCAAAATCGGTCGAAAACTGATATTGAACTAGAATAAGCCGAGGAAGCACACGTTTTGGGATTTTAGCGTGCTATTCCTCAACAAAAATAACAAAAATAGGCTTCAACTCATTAAAAACCTAACAAAATAATAATTTATCGCGCACAAATCATAATCCACTATGGTTTAAACGTAAATATGCATAAATAAATGTTCCACTAACGCTCATATTCCGTAATATACCAATAAAAACTGATTTTCAACAAAGAAACGTAATATTCCTACATTCGAAACGCGATATCAATATGTGAAAATGCGGCTAGTATCTGCTACGAAGCGGATGAATCGCTTGCATAATTCTGTTTATATGGTTCCTACAGTAATATCCATGAAATAATGTCTAGAATGGGTTCAAAATCGGTCGAAAACTGATATTGAACTAGGTTAAGCCGAAGAAGCACACGTTTTGGTATCTGAGCGTGCTATTCCTCATAAAAAATAACAAAAATAGGCTTCAATTCAGTAAAAACCTAATGTTATATTGATTTATCGCACACAAATCGTACTCCACTTTGGTTGAAACTAAATATGCATAAATAAATGTTCCGCTATCGCTCATATTCCGCAATATAACGATAAATACTGATTTTCAACAAAGAAACGATATATTCCTACATTCTAAACGCGATAAGACGTAAATATGCGGCTAGTATCTGCTACGAAGCGGATGAATCGCGCACAAACTTCAGGTTATATGGTTCTTACAAATATATCCACGACATAATGACTAGAATGGGTTTAAAATCGGTCGAAAACTGATATTGAACTGGAATAACCCGAAGAAGCACACGTTTTGGGATCTAAGCGTGCTATTCAACATCAAGAATAACAAAAATAGGCTTCAATTCAGTTAAACCTAATGAAATATTGATTTTTCGCGCACAAATCGTACTCCACTATAATTCAAACGTAAATATGCATTAATAAATGTTCCGCTATCGCTCATATTCCGTAATATATACCAATAAATACTGATTTTCAACAAACAAACGTAATATCCCTACATTCTGAACGCGCAATTATGTGAATATGCTGCTAGTATCTGCTACGAAGCGGATGAATCGCATAAAAACTTCCTGTTATAAGGTTCCTACTGTAATATCCAGGACATAATGTCTAGAATGGGTTCAAAATCGGTCGAAAACTGTAATTGAACTAGAATAAGCCGAGGAAACACACGTTTTGGGATCTTAGCGTGCTATTGCTCATCAAAAATAACAAAAATACGCTTCAATTCAGTAAAAACCTATTGAAATATTGATTTATCGCGCAAAAATCTTACTCCACTATGGTGGAAACGTGAATTTCATAAATAAATGTACTGCCATCGCTCATATTCCGTAATATACCGATAAATGCTGATTTCAACAAAGAAACGTAATATTCTTTTATTCTTAACGCGCTATTATGTGAATATGCTGCTATTATCTGCTACGAAGCGGATGAATCGCATGAAAACTTCCTGTTATAAGGTTCCTACAGTAATATCCAGGACATTATGTCTAGAATGGGTTCAAAATCGGTCGAAAACTGATATTGAACTAGAATAAGCCGAAGAAGCACACGTTTCGGGATCTAAGCGTGCTATTCCTCATCAAAAATAACAAAAATAGGCTTCAATTCAGTAAAAACCTAATGAAATATTGATTTTTCGCGAACAAATCGTACTCCACTATAATTGAAACGTGAATATGCATAAATAAATGTTCCGCTATCGCTCATATTCCGCAATATAACGATAAATACTGATTTTCAACAAAGAAACGATATATTCCTACATTCTAAACGCGATAAGACGTAAATATGCGGCTAGTATCTGCTACGAAGCGGATGAATCGCACACAAACTTCCGGTTATATGGTTCTTACAAATATATCCACGACATAATGACTAGAATGGGTTTAAAATCGGTCGAAAACTGATATTGAACTAGAATAACCCGAAGAAGCACACGTTTTGGGATCTTAGCGTGCTATTGCTCATCAAAAATAACAAAAATACGCTTCAATTCAGTAAAAACATAATGAAATATTGATTTATCGCGCACAAATCCTACTACACTTTGGTGGAAACGTGAATTTCATAAATAAATGTACTGCCATCGCTCATATTCCGTAAAATACCGATAAAAACTTATTTTCAAACAAGAAACGATATATTCCTACATTCTTAACGCGATAAGACGCGAAAATGCGGCAAGTATCTGCTACGAAGCGGATGAATCGCAAGCATACTTCCGGTTTTATGGATCGTACAGTAATATCCATGACATTATGTCTAGAATGGGTTCAAAATCGGTCGAAAACTGATATTGAACTGGAAAAACCCGAAGAAGCACACGTTTTGGGATCTAAGCGTGCTATTCAACATCAAAAATAACAAAAATAGGCTTCAATTCAGTTAAACCTAATGAAATATTGATTTTTCGCGCACAAATTGTACTCCACTATAATTCAAACGTAAATATGCATTTATAAATGTTCCGCTATCGCTCATATTTCGTAATATACCGATAAATACTAATTTCAACAAAGAAACGAAATATTTCTTTATTCTTAACGCGCTATTATGTGAATATGCTGCTATTATCTGCTACGAAGCGGATGAATCGCATGAAAACTTCCTGTTATAAGGTTCCTACAGTAATATCCAGGACATTATGTCTAGAATGGGTTCAAAATCGGTCGAAAACTGATATTGAACTGGAATAAGCCGAAGAAGCACACGTTTTGGGATCTTAGCGTGCTATTTCTCATCAAATATAACAAAAATGCCCTTCAATTCAGTAAAAACCTAATAAAATACTGATTTATCATGCACAAATCGTACTCCACTATAATTCAAACATAAATATGCATTAATAAATGTTCCGCTATCGCTCATATTCCGTAATATACCGATAAATACTGATTTTTAGCAAAGAAACGTAATATCCCTACATTCTGAACGCGCAATTATGTGAATATGCTGCTAGTATCTGCTACGAAGCGGATGAATCGCATGAAAACTTCCTGTTATAAGGTTCCTACAGTAATATCCAGGACATAATGTCTAGAATGGGTTCAAAATCGGTCGAAAACTGATATTGAACTAGAATAAGCCGAGGAAGCACACGTTTTGGGATTTTAGCGTGCTATTCCTCAACAAAAATAACAAAAATAGGCTTCAACTCATTAAAAACCTAACAAAATAATAATTTATCGCGCACAAATCATAATCCACTATGGTTTAAACGTAAATATGCATAAATAAATGTTCCACTAACGCTCATATTCCGTAATATACCGATAAAAACTGATTTTCAACAAAGAAACGTAATATTCCTACATTCGAAACGCGATATCAATATGTGAAAATGCGGCTAGTATCTGCTACGAAGCGGATGAATCGCTTGCATAATTCTGTTTATATGGTTCCTACAGTAATATCCATGAAATAATGTCTAGAATGGGTTCAAAATCGGTCGAAAACTGATATTGAACTAGGTTAAGCCGAAGAAGCACACGTTTTGGTATCTGAGCGTGCTATTCCTCATAAAAAATAACAAAAATAGGCTTCAATTCAGTAAAAACCTAATGTTATATTGATTTATCGCACACAAATCGTACTCCACTTTGGTTGAAACTAAATATGCATAGATACATGTTCCGCTATCGCTCATATTCCGTAATATACCGATAAATACTGATTTTCAACAAGGAAACGTAATATTCCTCCATTCTTAACGCGATATTATGTGAAAATGCGGCTAGTATCTGCTACGAAGCGGGTAAATCGCATGCAAACTTCCGGTTATATGGTTCCTACAGTAATATCTACGACATAAAGTCTAGAATGGGTTCAAAATCGGTCGAAAACTGATATTGAACTAGAATATCCCGAAGTAGCACACGTTTTGGTATCTGAGCGTGCTAATCCTCATAAAAAATAACAAAAATACGCTTCAATTCAGTAAAAATCTAATGAAATATTGATTTATCGCGCACAAATCGTGCAGATGTTAAACGCAATTGGCCTTGCATGCTGTAGCCATTAAAAATGTTACGCATTGAAAACCTGCGTAGTTGCAAATCCTTTCCAATCCGAGAAGTGGGCGTTGGAAAAATCGCCAGCTCTCTCACAGATGAATATTCGAAGAGAACGTCACTAATTGCAAAAGTTGCTAATCATCAATGACAAGCATCAATTTTTTAAAGTGAACAGGTTCGCATTGCATCTAGCAAACTGGCTGAGGATAGAAAAAATTTTTGATCGTAAATTATGCAGATAATTTAGAATTAAAACGTGAGGTCTAAAACCGGTGGAAACCGGCCATCATACACTAAAGTTTGTGCAGATCTTTTGATTTTTAATTAGTTTTTCTTAAATACCATGCTAGAGGCTGAAATCAATTTTATTTTGATTATTTATTGGCCGTCTTTAGAATTATTTACTGTGTATAAAACGAGAATGTATGAACTAGCACGGTCTCTCTAAAAGAATTGAAAAAGTTACTTTTAATTTGGGAAACTATGTTCTCTCCTGTCCTTAGCTTTAGATTTACCGTATTTTATCCAAAAATCATTTATCTGGTGCGCAACCATCTTTTGCAACGGGTGGTGCAAATTGTGCACCGGTTATATAAATATCAGCTTTTGATTCACGGCCATTGAAAACTAGATGGAGGGAATGCGTTCCCTAATCTAAAGGTTTATGTACGATTGCAAATTCGATTCAAGGTTCAGAATCAATTGAAATTTTCATTTCTCTGTCTTCCATCGTCTTTTTCATCATAATTTCTTTCTATAGGGGAAGTTTTAATTTTACTCCTGTGAGAAACAACTTACAAGTATACAAGATTTTCTCATCCAAACGCGAAGCATTCATGCCCGGTATTCGCAAATTTACAACTTGTAGAAACGTACTAAAGTAGATTATCAGATCAGGAATGATAAAATTAGCACAATAATTGAATTAAACTTAGAAATCATGAGTGGCAAATTCCAAAGACTCCTTTTTTGAACTGAAGCAATTCGTCAAAATAACAATGAGGGTTCAAGAAACACACAAATCATCTTTCAAAAAAATTCAATTTATTCAAGGAGGAAAACAAGGGGGTAAAACCTCCTTGGTTCATTGCATCAAATAAGCTATAAACAGCTACAAAATATATAAATGTTTACAATGAAATCCAGTATCTGGAGGAGATTTACATCCAGCGAATACAAAACTCAATCAATACATGCAAAAACCCAATATAAACTCTGATCAAAATAACTGTGATGAAATGAGAAGCTTAATTTGCTTGAAATGCACAGTTTGGAATGGAACCCATACTCTCAGCACACACAATTCTACCACCACCAGTTAGTTAGTAACTACCAAAATTCTACTACTAATAATTCGGAACCGCAAAAATAAACATTCACACAGGAGTATACTCCGCATTCACAAGCACTCGTAACACACTCACACACACACACAAAAGCATGGGCGCCATTCCAGTTCTGTACATCAGTTGCAATGATAGAAAGTTAAACTACCAAACAAGGCCTTGTTATTAAAATTATTGACAACCCAATCCATAAAAATGAATGCTTTTACAAATTAAATGCATGATCAAAACAATGGACAAACTGATTTGATGTAAATAACATGTAACATACACATGGAACACTAGCTTAACAATTTTAGATGCCGTTTCATGGTTACACACAGCGTGAGCGTAATCATAAACTTGGACTTCAGACAACCTGATTTCATATAAATACCATGTAACAAACAATTGCAACACTACGTATCAGAAGCGTTGACACCAAAAATAAAAATATCACATGAGCCGCAGGAACTGCTCCCGGGATTCCCACCGCCTGAGGTTGATCCTAGACTTGGACTTTTTGGCTCCTCTCATCTCCCAAGGATGTAACAACAGACCCTTTCATGATACCTGAAAAGATTACCATGTTAAAAGGGATTCGAATTCTTATAATTCAAGCATAGAACTATGAAACTGATACCTACCATTAAATACACCTCTGAAAAAAATTGCAACATGATTATGAAACAACAACACAGAAAGCGAAATGTACCATCAAAAGCAACAAAAATATCACATGAACCGTAGGAACTGCTCCCGGGTTTCCCACCGCCTGAGGGTGATCCTAGACTTGGACTTCTTGGCTCCTCTCATCTCCCAAGGATGTAACAACAGACCCTATCATGATACCTGAAAAGATTACTATGTTAAAAGGGATTCGAATTCTTATAATTCATGCAGAGAACTATGAAACTGATACCTACCATTAAATACGCCTCTGAAAAAAATTGCAATATGGTTACGAAACAACAAGACAGAAAGCGGAATGTACCATCAAAAGCAACAAAAATATCACATGAACCGTAGGAACTGCTCCCGGGTTTCCCACCGCCTGAGGGTGATCCTAGACTTGGACTTTTTGGCTCCTCTCATCTCCCAAGGATGTAACAACAGACCCTATCGTGATACCTGAAAAGAATACTATGTTAAAAAGGATTCAAAATCTTATAATACGTGCAGAGAACTATGAAACTGGTACCTACCATTAAAAACACCTCTGAAAAAAATCGCAACATGATTACGAAACATCCGACAGTAAAGGAAATATACTAACAAGAAAACAACAATATTTCATGAGTACCTGAAAGAAAGATCATTATGTGCCTGTAAAAAAATATCATTAGTATATCATTGCATAGCAACAAAAAAGTGAAGCGCGCGCGCGACATCACACACACATACATGCATAGGAAAACACATACTACTGATTGCCTCTTACACAAACAATTCCAAAAACAACACCAACGACATACTCAGAAAACAAGACCAAGACGAAGAACAACACCGACAATAACGAGCCCCAGAACAAGAGTGACCGCGCGCAGTCAATCCCTATCATAACATAATACTACTCATCATATAATGCCTACACATAACATTATACCTAATCATCATAAAGAACCTTATCAAAGTATACCAAGTCATCATAAAATAAAACATTCACTAAAGAAAATAGATATCGTTCACTTATGATAAATCACCTACATAAAATAACGTTAGCAAAGGGAGCAAACGAGCATAAAAGAAAGTACATATCCTAACATAAATTCGCTTACAGCATAGTGTACAAAAAAGACTGTTTCCCACCACTGCGGTATTACTCGAACCGCTAATCTCTGAATCCAATCCGATTCCCGATGGCAGTGGATCTCTTGTACCACCAGTTATCTGTGCTAGATAACAATCCATGCGTCCTCCTCGCCAGATGACTCGTACACTTCAGTCTGGATTCAATATCCACCGACGTGATGGTCACTCTGAACCTCCCCCGATGAAATCTCCGCACGAACTGAACTGCTTTCCTCCTATTGTTGATTTTCGGCGGCAAATCCTGCGTTCTCATTGGTGGAAACCTAATCTTTTCCCTCCAAAATACAACTACGCATACAATGAAACGGTTAAATTGTAAAATATTTTATCGAAAACCTATTACCTAGCCAATCCTTAAATAATTTTTCCTGATTCTATTTTCTTCACGTAAATTATAATTCCTCATCTTCTCGTCTTTACGGTCGTCGAATGAGAAAAATAAACCTTGATTTGATTTCTAATAATTAACTAATCGATATCAATTAATGAAAATAATTATAATGATGCATTGGAAATTAACATATTCTACCACGCATTTATCGTATTTCATCACGTATTCAAGAACCATTTACACGAAAGTGCATTTCTGTTTCGCCATTACCGATAAGGGGTCATGGGGTGCGATGGACATGATTTTGGAGGGAAACGTTTAGAGAGGATGCCTTCTGATAATTTCCTTTGCCTTTAAAATTATGTTCTGCCACCTGTTCCTCTCCCAGTCTCAAGCAATCGGTATTTTATTCTTTTGCGCCCACGACGTAGATACCAAAGCGTCCAGGGAATGGATAATGTAGATAAAATAAAAATAGATACGTAATGCTAACAATTACCTACCTCCAAATAGAAGTTCCTCTCACCGAGTCCTTTGTCGCACGTTATATCTCGTTAGAGGCAACGAGCTACTTCGTCCGTCCAAAAACAGCCGAAATCCAAGCACTGAGAAAGATATGAGCTTACGACACACTCATTTACTCTTCGTAGGACCGAAAAAATTCGCATTATTAATACGCAATTCACGTGAAACCTCCTCAACGGTAAGTCAGTCACTGAAGACATGGCGAACAATCGTGCTTAGGATCGAGACGATTAGTCCGGCGTACATATCGATATACTGAAACGAAGACGAGGTTGACGCGGGAAATTCATTTGAGTTTAATGTAAGATATTGGAAATGGAATATCTATAGAGGTCGTTGGATCTAGATTAAAGCGATCATATTTTTACATAAACGTCCGTTGCAATTTTTTCTTTTGTTGATTACATATTCATATTAAGGACGTTCTCTGCATTTGTTGTACATATTATATAGCGATACATATTCTATCCTAATTATAATGCCTTATTCTTATATAGCCTTATTCTATCCTTATTATTATGAAACTGCACAGCTATGTAAAGATATTGAGTATTTTTGAACAGTAGAAATTTTGTAACGGTTGGGTGTCCACCGTTATTCTTTACAAGATAAATCACCTCAAGCAGTATGTGCTGCACTTGGAAAATCTTGAATATTAGATTTCTTGGTAGCTGATTGAAGCGGTGTATAATGTATAAGTGAGTTTGAAATACAAATGCTTCATCCCTGAACAGCAGAATATAATTCTCAGCTTCAAATTATATCCCTCCATCTAAAGATCTCAATCAATGATTGGTTACACAATAACTGATTGTCATAATTTCCTTGCTTCAATGTTATCATATAATTTATGCATATCAAAGTAATGCTGCATCAACATATTTCTACAGGCTTCTCTTTATGTGTACCTAGAGAAAAGTATCCCTAAAACATCACCCAGGTTGACCAATTCTGGATCTCCTCATATTTTAATCGATTTCAGTGATTTAACACAGAGATTCATATTATTCATTAATCAAAAAGCTTCCTCTAATGGATGCCATCATCCATTATTTCCAGTGATATTTCTCTCTGCTCATTTATGAAAATTCATTTCTTTCTACAACTGATACAATCATCAAGCATCACTATAGTCGTCCATTGGTGGAGATCAACATATTTTTAATTTTTTCCATATTTTAATGCACTGAAGAAGCAATTGGTAATGATTGGGTAAATTGAAATATTAATGCGTAAAATTTAGAATAGTGTTGTACCAAAGGACACACTCATTGAGATTAACCTTGCATTTCTCTATGATTATTTTCTTTTGAGACTCTTTTTCATATCCTTTGGTTACAATCTCACACTCAGAAAGAATTACTATGCTTTTTGATGCAAAATTTTAAATCTTCCAGAGCTTAATGAGAAAGAAATGAATTATTCATTATCTTATAGATAACTGCTCTTGAACAGCATTTGTCATCCCATTTTTAAATTCTATGAATAAAACATACCAATCCCTACTTACTCCTGACTACTCAGATACTCTATAAAAGATTCATTGCATATGAAGTTTCATAAGAAATATTTTTATTCATTTTCTATTTTATGAATTTTTTTCTGTATATCTCTTAAGTCTCTGAACTATTTCATTTCAATCTGCTTCTTCATACTTAGTGTGTGGAAAGTATGAAATCCTCACACATTCCTTATTATGATCATACCTTCTGCTTCATTTACTTCTTTACTGACAGGAGGACACACTACTCAATCATAAAGGTTTAACAAATTAATAACCCATAACACCTAATTTTGATGGAACGCGGTTTATGATTGTTAATAAGAGGCCTCCAAATCTTTATTATCAAATGTAATTTTTTGTATATTTTGGTACAACATATTACCGATGTATATTCCTCTTCAAATATGCATGCATAAAGGCAGAATATTCCTTTTTGATTTGGAATTAGCAATTGAGATATTCTTTTATGATTCACATTTAATTCAAGGCAATCCTTTGATGCAACTTGAGGGATTCTGTTTAATTAAAAGCTAAACTAAATTGTAATTTTAGTTTATCTTCCCTTATTAACATGTATTGCTTTAATTTGTCCTCCAACTGGTCACCCTTGTTTTTACATGGACATGAATTGAATCTATTATTTGATAAATAATTACTATAGTGATCGAATGTACGGTTTCATATCGGTGAAGGAGCTCCAAAATACTGATTTTTGCAAATCAAAATGAGTAACAAGAAAGTGCCATGAGCATTCAGCATTATTATCATCAGATTCCATTCCACCTGCAGTTAGGTCTTCCTTTGCTGCTAAAATGTTTTAAATCTATAACCTATTAAGCTAAGTATAATTATTCTTATTGAATTCAAATACATCGGAACACAATCTTTGCAATTCAACTTTGGGTGGTAAAAAATCATTTGTAATTCTTGCATTTGTAAGTATTGCATAGTTACTCATTTCTATTTTGGCCATCAACATTGCAAACTACTCTAAGGAAGATAGTTTATCTTAAGAGTCACTTCTTAAAAGTTACTTATTATCTCGATTAGAAAAAACCATGGATGGTCTAATTACTATTACTGTCACTCAATTCTCTTAATCCATGCATATATATTTGCACTTCACCTACTCATCACGGGTAGCACGATCCACTTTTCTACAAATATTTCACAACTTCAACTATGTAGACTAACACTGACAACTCTTATAAATCCAAAATCATTCTCACTCTTGGTATATGCTATTTCTTGAATTACCGATTAGTTTTCAAGACCATTTGAATAATAAAACTGTGGTATTCCACGTTAATCCCAATGTAATAGTCACTTACCTTTCCTTTAGTTTTGACCTTTGGTGGAATAATTTTCAGCTTCCTTTCCTGAGGTACCTCCAGGAACATAGCATTGGAATGTTAAATTTCTGAGAAGCTTGCATGAAAAAAACTAGATGATAAGAAAATGCTTTATTTATTATCAGAGTCTAGTTCATTGCATCTATAATAATTCTTTATTACCTGTCAGTCTATATTGCATGTCGTTATGTTCAAACATCATTCACCTTTTATAAAAGGAGATATCATGGATGAATGGTAGGATATCTCTTCTAATTCTGTTCACAAGTGTCAAAATAAATATATGGAGGCAGGTCATCAAGTAGATATCTGTAAAAGACAAACTGTAAAGAAATTCTTGAATATGCCAAACCTTCACATTGTTATATCCGAGTGTAGTGACAATCAAAGAAATGCTGCAATGAGAGGGATTCAATTCCTAAATAGGAAGATGTATAATATGTCTCAGGTGCTTGCTTGGAGGACCTTAGTCCTGAAATAAATAAAAGCTTTTACGATCCATATCAATGCACCATTTCCATTTCAAATTATTTTTCCTTTAAGACTAACTTGCAGTGTTCTTGATCCAAAGTAATGTCTTCATGCTGAACCTAAATCCCAGTAAATCAGTGCAAAAATATGTTGCCCATTCTTCTCATCTATATCTTGTAGTCCCAAGCACATCTGCAACCAAGCATTGAAATCTATCACTAAGATATTATTATATGTTTATATGCTTCAAGACAATAACTGTACACACATATTCCTCTCTGTCATACCAAGATGAGCAAATAAGAGTTCCTTTACACAAATATTACATAAGTAAATATTAGATGAAATACAATCTAAAAACAAAAACATTGACTTAAGAAAATAGAATGAAAAGAAGATGAGATAGGATCAGCTTCAATTATTAAGATATTTTCCATGAACTTAGGTGATCATAGAAAAGAATGTTCTTAACCCATTTATGCCTAGAGTTCCGTTTTTGGAACGGCAGTTACGTGAAGTTATTTTATATCCTATCGCTTACAAGAAATCTGGGAAGTGGGTGAAAACTTCCTGCCTTCTTTGTAAGGGTATGTATAGCATAACCGAATTCACGGAATTAGTCACAGAGCGAACACAGAGCTAGGTGGACGTTGTAAAACCTAGCTTTATTTTTTTGAGTAGATTTTTCAAGACTCACTCGATAAACTTTAATTATAACTTAAGTGATTTACCGTCTATAGATTTTATTTATTTTTCTATGACTACTTGAATACTCACTGTTTCATGTCATAATCAGAACATACAGAAAATGTTATTCATATACAAGTTAGAGGATAGAAAAGTTGATTGTTCCATTTTTGGTACACTAGGCACAACCACTACTGTGACTTCGCCGTATACTTTTTTATTTACATATATGGCCTTTATCTTTGTTTTTTAATTTTCACCACTTTTAAGTCTCAAGTTGCATAGAACATTAACCCTACAAAAATAGCTGACCTGTTGTAGACAAATTATGACATAAAAGCAAATGCAATTATCATAGGACCTCCTGAAAATGCAACAACTCCTGTTTCTGATGAGGATTCTGTTGATAAAGAAGGAGAAACAATAAATAATCTGCCTGATTCTTTGCGTGCCCCTGCGTACCTTGTTCAAGAAAATTTTGATCCAGAAGAGAGATGCATGCTATTTGTACCAAACAAAACAGACTTCAGCTTTAACGAGTCTATGATTCCTTACTTTGGTCGTCATGAACGCAAACAGTTTATTTGGGGAAAACCTTTTCGGTTTGGGTACAAGTTTTGATGTGGTGCCACATGCCTAGGTTATATTTGTTGGTTTCAACCATATCAAGGTAAAACCCAAACACTAATTATGAGGAATATGGTGTCGGTGCATCCGTTGTCCTACAATTTACTGATGCACTCATGAAGGAGCACCCTGGACATTGCACTTTTTGATACACTCAGTTCAAATGGTCATCAAGCAACCCGCACAGTGAGAAAAAATCGAATCGACAAAATCCTTTTGGAATCAGAAGATGCCCTAAAAAATAAAGAAAGGGTTGCGTTTGATTACAGAATTGAAGGCACAGTCAATATGGATGCTGAATGATAACAGTGTTGTCAAAGTTACATCATCTGGGGCTGGTGTCAATCCGCTGTGTCTTGTCAATCGCTATTCACAAAAATATAAAAAGAAGATCCAAGTGCAGCAACCAATTAGCTCTACAAAATGCTTGGCAGCTGCATAAAACTTACGATCCAAAGCCAATGGATCTTTTTGAGTTTCTTTGCTGTGTGGCATGCCATTATCTGAAGACCCATGGTAATTCGGCCCAAACTGGGAAGACCTTCTTAGAAACGCAATAAGGACTCCCGTTATGATGACCAGAATCATGTAATCACAAAACAATCAAAGCAAACCAAAATATTGTAGAATGCCGCAAATATACCACTTTTTGCTGTAAGAAATGCAATGTTGCCCTTCAAATAAAGTGCTCTAAGGACTATCATACCGAAGACTACATTCTATGTATTAGGTAGCGCTTTTGCCTAGTGTTCCATTTTTGGAACACCATGTAACTCTGTAACCAGATAACTTTAACTAAATTTTCTTTCAAACTCTTTTTTTTATTCTTTTAAACCAATTTATATGAATATCAGATAATAATTAAAAAGTTTTTACCTTCAGCATAAATGGGTTAATCTCTTTTATTTTTCTTTCTAATGTATATAGAATGTATCAATTTTCTCTTTATCGAGATTATATTTGCTTTATATATTATTCCTTTAATAATTATTTGATTTCCTTCTTCTAGCAGATACTAATCATACTCCTTTTGATTTTGCTGAAGGTGAGTCTGAGCTTGTGTCAGGATTTAACGTTGAGTATAGAAGAGGTGGGTTTGCGTTAATTTTTGTAGCAGAATATTCAAGAATTTTATTTGTGGTAAAGTTCTTAGGAGTTGATTTTTACTCACCGATTTTTATTTTAAAGTTAGTATTAGTATCATTTATATTCTGCCTTGAAAATTGGAAATCTGCCTTGTTATCGTTATGATAAATTAATATATATTTGGCTTGAAAAAGATTCCTTCCTGTCTCATTAAATTACTTATTTTTTTTCTCTGGATTAAAGATTATAATCCTTTCATTTTTAATTCAATGTACAAATTTCAGTGAAACTAATAAGGGTATTACTCCTTTTATTGTACTTTCAAAATACTTGAGGTTTATGATCATTTGTATCTAAACGCAAGAACCTTCTTTCTACTCCGCTAAGTTTAGAATTTATAATTCTTAGACTTTTGTTTAATTTTTTTTGTATTACTTTTTTATTCTGATCTTTATTTTCTTATATATTTTATGACTTTTGGGGTAGATGAAGGAGCTTTGGGTTTAGGAATTTTAGTTTCTATAATTCGGAGACAGGGCAATGATTATTTTAGTTCATTTAGACTTCTACAATGCTAAAGTTTGTTTTATATCTTATTTTAATGATCCAATTATGTTTTACCCCTGCATTTTGATTAGTAGTCTCCTTCATTTTTTTGCTTCTTTTATTTTTTTATTAGAAGGTTATATAGTTTTTTCTTATTGCAATATAAGATTTTATTTTGGTTATGATGTGTTAAGTTATGGTTTAATTTTTTAATATTTTGAATTTGCTGTTTAATGTTACTAGCTAGATCTTCAATTTATTCTCATAAAAACTTTACCCAGTTTTTTGTATGTACAATAATAATAATAATAATAATATTATTATTATTACTTTTATAACAGCTAATTTATTTATATTATATTTATTTTTTTAAATATCATTAATTCCTATATTTCTTTTAGTCTTACGGAGAGGTTATCAACCTGAAAGTGTACAGGCAGGTATAAACTTATTATTTTATACTTTATTTGCATCTCTACCTTTATTAGTTTCAATTTGTAATTTATATAAAAATTTGGGTAGACTGAATTTATGTTTTTGATTATCTTCACATTTGCAATGTCAGCTTTTATTCTTATATCTCGTTACCATTTGCCTTTTTAGTTAAAATGCCTATATTTTTATTTCACTTGTTATTACCAAAGGCTCATGTTGAACCTCCTTTTTCTGGATCTATAACTTTAGCGGGGTAGTTAGGAGGGTATGGTCTTTTGCGTGTTTTTAGATTAATTACATCTGCAGGAGTGAAGTTTAATTTTATGTGAATAGATATTTGTTTAGTAGGAGGAGTGATTGTCAGATTAATTTGTTTATGTCAAGTTGATCTGAGGTCATTAATTGCTTATTCGTCTATTGTTCATATAGGGATTGTATTAGCTAGATTAATAACAATAACTTGTTGAGGTTTAGGTAATACTTATGTTTTAATAATTGCTCATGGTTTATGTTCATCAAGTTCTTGCTAATATTTCTTATGAACGATTAGGAAGTTGAAGATTATTTATTAATAAGGGATTCATTAATCTAATAACTAGAATATGTTTATGGTGATTTCTTCTTAGTTCATGTAACATGGCTGCTCCACCTAGAATTAATTTGTTAGGGGAAATTAGTTTACGTAATAGAATTCTAAGTTGAAGTTGAGTAACTATAATTGCAATTATTTTTTCATCATTTTTTAGAGCTGCTTATGCTTTATATTTATATAGATATACCCAGCATGGAAAGACTTTTTCTACTTCGTATAGTTCAAATTTCGGATACTATCGTGTATATTTACCTTTATTATTACACTGATTTCCTTTAAATTACATCACTTTAAAAAGAGATTTATTTTTCGACAGATTTTAATCTAAAAAGTTTAATTTAAAATTTTGATTTGTGGTGTCAATAATGCAATATCGTTTGCTTAAGATCATTAATTGACGCTTAAATATTTGTTTTATTAGATCTTTAATATTTTAAGTGTTATCTTTAACTAATCTTACATTAGGTATTTAATTTTGTGTAAATAATTTGACTGTATTTTTTGAATGGGGTGTTCTTCCTTTAAATTCCATAAATATTGTAATAACTATACTATTTGACTGAATATCTTTAGTGTTTATACGTTTTGTTTTATTTCTTTCTAGTATAGTAATTTTTTATAGAAATAATAATATGGAAGGAGATCCTTATATCTCTCAGTTTATTTTATTTGTATTAATATTTGAATTTTCAATAACATTATTTATTATTAGACCAAATATAATTTCAATCCTATTAGTTTGGGATGGTCTTGGTTTAATTTCTTATCTCTTAGCAATCTACTATAAAAATTTTTAGTCTTATAGAGCTGGAATATTAACTGTTTTATCTAATCCCCTCGGTGATGTAGCCTTTTATTAGGTATTGCCTGAATATTAAATTATGGTAGATGAAATTATGCTTTTTATTTAAATTATATATTTATTGATTTTGAAGGGATTATAATTTCTTTATTAATGGTTTTTGCTGCTATAACTAATAGTGCTCAAATTGCTTTTTCTTCTTGATTACGAACTGCAATGGCGGCTCCAACACCAGTATCTTCATTGGTTCATTCTTCTACTTTAGTTACGGCTGGGGTTTATTTAATAATCCGATTTAATGTTCTGGTTATAAATAGTGGGTAAGGTAAGTATTTATTATTAATTGGAGGCATAACCATATTTATATCTGGAATAGGGGCAAATTATGAATTTGATTTGAAAAAAAATTATTGCTCTTTCTGCATTAAGTCAACTTGGATTAATAATAAGAATTTTGGCTATGGGTTATACAGAATTGGCATTTTTTCACCTATTAACTCATGCATCATTTAAGGCTCTTCTTTTTATACGTGCTGGAATAATTATTCCCAACCTGGGAGATTGTCAGGATATCCCTTTTATGGGAGGTTTAACTTGTTTTTTTTCCTTTAACTTCAGATGATAATCAGGTCGAAACTGATTGCAATTTTTGCTTCTGATTTAAGATACGTTGAATAAATCACCACTTTTTGAATGCAAATCAAATGTTATAACTAACAATTATCCTAATTTCATCATTCAAGTACACCCTGGTTTCATTTGTGGTAAAGTCCTACTAATAGAATTACAATAAACGTTGGTGATACAACTCTTCATGATACGATTCTATTTTCTCTTTCGATTATGGGAAGAAGAATCACAATTTCTACAACAAAAATTAGAGGTTACTGCAATAAGAAAAAAATGATGAGAGAATGATATTCGGGATTTATTAAATGGGTTAAACCCACATTCAAATGGTGATGCTTGAAAATTGCAATCTTTGAACGTTAATATCTCCTAAACTTACGGCGAGAAACGTCTATAAAAAAGACGTGTATTCTTAATTTTGATCCTCTATCGATCTATGCTAGTCTCATTCAAAAGTCAGGAGACACCTATACTTACACTCCATGTAAGGTTAGGATAATTGCGGGCGATACAATGTTCTACATGGAAATATACGGCAGTGAGGATAGATTAGTTCTTAGAAATGATTTAGATAAAGTCATGATAGGGTGCGGAAAATGGGGAATGAGATTAATATATATTAACGAGTGTTTAGTCGTCGACCACTTTGACCGGAAAACTGTAAATGAACATGTACGATCCGCGGAGAAAAATTTTAATAGTAGAATCTCTGCAATCTTAATCTATACGTAAAACTTGTGGAAAAGCCATACAGAATCTCGGTTCCGCTGAGAGGGTAGTCGGTAAGAGCGTTGAGAATGTTCGCGAGCGATCTTACATCGTGAAAGTCACAGCTCGCCTTGAAAATGCCTGGTGAAATATTAAATCATTTGAATTTTCATTCCGATTTGAATGCTTCTTCTTACGCCTGCTACGGGAGGTAGTTTCAGCGAACGATTACCCGGTGGTAAGGAGAGGCGAATAGGAAAACAACGCATTGGACGCATGCAGCTCCTCCGTGGGGAAAGTCTGCGGTGGATTTAATTCGGCTTCTGTGCGATACTTCTCTCTTCCGAAGAGACAGTGGTAATTTTCGTCGATAGTTTGCGGACGTTAGGGTTTTCGAGATACGACGTCCTTCATCTTCTTCTTTCTTATTAAGTCATTGCCATTTTATATCATCCCTTTTCCAAGGAACGAGATATCTCCTTGACAAATACCTAAGCGCACGCCGCAACTCGATCCAACTTTAGTCCTCGAAAAAGCGAATCGTAGCAGAGTTATAAACGCATAGATCTCTTCGCAGGAATGAGGAGCGCTAGAAATAGATCGTCATTTTCCGTCATATGGAGAATATTCGAAATCCGACAGAGGGCCAAGTTATCGTATCGGTGTCGCCTCAGTAGGCGGCTATCACCAGCGAGCAGAGTTCGTACTTGTGATTTGTGAATCGAGTTTCCCCATGCTTTCGTTACGCCGTTTTACTATCCATGGAAATAGCTATCAAATCTCCAAGTTTCTCCCTGTATGAAGTGATTGTGACAACGTTGTTGCGTTCTGTGGTTGGCGTTGCACATAAGAGATTGATTAGATTTACTGCAGCTTCGTAGAGGACGGCTATGTGACACCTCATCCCAGTGCAGGCGATGCAGCACGGCTTTTGGTGAGGATGCAAGGTTCAGTCGAAAAGCCAAGTAAGGTAAGAAACGTCCCATTAAAAAATATTTCTCTTCCCTCGACGGCAAGAATGTGCCCAGGAATTTTATTTACCGATTGCGTCCGACCGAAGCGTTTCGAATACCTAGCTTCCTATTCATCGCCATTCAAGATATCTTTACCTCGGTGAAAATGACCAGATAAGTACTAATGACAATAATATCCACGGACGGCTTATATATCTCACGACAGCATCGTGCTTATGGGCTCGTAACTTATCGCTACAATGGGAAATTTAGTGCGTTTCCGAAGCCGTTTCTTCGAACAGAGAGCTCGGGCGTAGCTTCATAGTTTTAATGAGGATGATTATATGCTCCAAAGAGTGCATTAAATTAGAAAAAGGGGAAAATGAATGACTGGTGAAAGGGAGGATGTTGACACGGAGAGGTCGCAGTGGAAAGTGAATAACGCGCCGCGGTATTTGGAGACGCGATTGTCACCGGCGGGAATCTAAAATTCGAGAAAGATTTTAGAAAATGAACGTGAGGTGAGTCGTGACGGATTATAATTTAATGAAGATTAGTATTTATTATGATTTTTACCAACTACGTGAGTCTTACTGTGCAAAAATATTGAATTCATAAGTTTCGTCATCGTAATGCTTTGGATTTCAAGAAAACCGCCATTGCTCGGTGTCCACGTAAATGGAGAGAGATTTTTTGGTGATATTCGATCGGCAATCAGGTAAAGAAATATTTGGCATAAAATTTAACAATACAGCTTCTACACTGACAGCGGTGGCATTTCTCTCAGCCAATCAGAAGCGAGATAAATGTTTAGCGGTAGTTCAAAATTTGTAAATTTTTTTTTCAACAATTTAATTGATGACTGATGAATTCTCAGCATTTTGGAACGTACCGAAGCTTTGATTTGTCAAGTTTTACTATCGCCTGATTCTATATTCCTATTTATTACGACGTAGAGCTTTGCCACCAACAGTTTATATGTTTTACAAGCATGCACTGCATGCAAAAACTTTCCCTGATACGAGGTTTTAATTTTTAATTATTTCAAAAGTACGACAGGTGAATAAATAGCCGTACATCGTTAAAAGAAATCAATTATACAGCCTTAAAACCGTTCGTGCAGTAGGTGTGCGCCTAGGTCCTTGACAATGTCTTCCTTTTTAATGAACTCATCATCTTTCAATTCCAGGATGCCTTTGGATTCGAGAACCTTCACCATGCTGTCCACGAGGAGGGTCTTCACGGATTGGATTGCCAAGCCTATTCTTTAATGATGAAGGAAATTGCTTACAACTTTGAACATCTGAGTAGACTACCTTCTCAAGGTACGATTTGGACCTGGTCATATTTTTCTTTCGTTGCTACTGAACTGAAACTACTATTCGATGAAAAATGAGCCTTTTCATACAATGGGCGATTTCTTACTTGTGAAAGAAGACCATATACCTTCTTGTTGCAAATCAAACTGAAGAACATCAAGATGGGCCCATGAGCCTTAGCATCATCGGTTTCCATTCTATCTGCAGTTAGGTCGTTCCTTGTTGATAAACTGTTCTATTTTTCCTCTCTCTCTACTGTTGCCTCTTCGCGCAGCACATGACTATGAGGTAGATTGTGAGCAAATTCACTTCTTTTCAGCCCTTTTTATCTTCTATACTGGACGATTTTGTGCATCTTTGGACCTCCCATCTCCTTCCTGAATGCCCGACCATATGCTTGCTTCTTATTGCCAGAGTTTTCAACTGCCAATATGTAACCAAGTCTTGAGTGTTTCCTCGGAAATATTTTCTGTGCACCGTGGCAATGTTCTTCAGAATTCCATCATGCTTCCAAGCGTTCAGGGGCTGATTTTAAATACGACTTGTTTACTTCCTCATTCACTCACTTCTTCATCCTTTCCTTTGCTTCTAGCATTCGTTCCAGGAGCAAGAAGTGGCATCTTCTTTTGACTATTTCAATGGATTCGACCAAATATTTCTAGGATCTTGCAACGTGTGATATGCTACATGGAAAACACTCCAATATAGTGACTTGCAGAATCTTCACTCCTCGATTTGTTTCATATTCAGCTCTGTGTTCTTTCCTTCATTATTGAGAATTTCCATTTTTCACGATTCCTGTTATAGTGTACCTTCTAGCCGCCTTCCTTCAGTAGGTGCAAGTACGATTCCATATTTTGCAATTTAACATCCCTGTAACATCCAAGGATAACCACTCTTGGGATAAACCTACCAAAAGATAAAGATGTTCCCTCATTCTTCTTTCTTGCTTCTCAAAGGGATACGATGCCGTAGAATGCTACAGACATTATCTTCCTTCTTAGGGCACCAAGCAAACTTTTCTCAAAGAAATTGCATTCATCCATCCTCTGTGAAGGGACGAGGATTTGATGGAGTTCATCAAGCACCAATTTCCTGATATTTGGCAGAACATTTCCGTTCACTCAACAAAAAATCGAATGCGTTTCCCAAGTGCCACAGGAAGAGAAAAATATATTCTTTTTTATTTCTTTCCGGATTCATCAGACATCTTCATTAGATATGGGATCTCTTACTTTTCGAACCGTTGCTGACATTTCGAATTACTTAACCGTATCGTTTACATTCCGGAAACAAAGGTTTTGGCAAACGGGTGATGCCCTCTCATTCTGACAGTGAACCTAGTCATTCTTTCACATTTTGAATAATCTCTTTCACTCTCGTTTCAGGTACCTCCAACGACCGTTGGGGAGGAGAGGATTTAGATTCGGGAGCGATAGCAGAGAAGGGAAGGAAAGCCTCGGCTACTATCTGATGTAAACACTGATGGAAGAGTGATACTTGACATGTAATTTATGTGAAGTTTTAAATAAACTTTGTCCAAGAATCAATTGGCATTCGCTTATTATCAAGGACCGATCATAGAATATTTTTAAGAGTGGCAGACGGATTCATATCCTCTGCTCATCACATCCAATTCCCGCTGTAGTTGCGGCATTCGTTTTCTGCCTTTGGTATTCGAATACTAGAGGTAGTCTTTTAAAATATGCACCGGAAACGTCCAGCTAATCTAGTGGCAGTTCAACTATAAGACGTCTCTGAATTCACACACGTGCAGAAAATTCGTGTGCAAGCAATGGAAAGTTATCGTACTATAGAGACGTAGGTGAGATGCGAACGATCAAAAAGTCCGGTAATTATAGTTATTCGAGTGGCTTTCGCATAAAAAAAATCCAAAGAAAAGAAAGGTCTAGCTAACAGATTTGGTATATCAGTAGATGCATCCGTTGAAGTTCCATAGACTTTTCAGATAACTGTATCTTTCCTCCCCTTTCCATTCCGTTACCATCCAACGCGGAAACTAATCTTGCTTTAAAGCTTTGTTGAGGCGAGCACTAGGATTGAGCTACGATTTTGGAAGTGATATTGGGAGATATGATTTAAGTGCTCGAATCATTTAGCGAGTAACACGGTTTGAGCATGCGTCGTGGAAGGAGAATTTAGCATGTAATTTTCGCGACGGTGAGCTTAGGATGCGGCAGGCTGGTGGGCTTGCAGATGAAAAATTTCCGAAGAATTCGAAAAGCTTCCGAAGTCCAAACTTTCAAATCCTTCCACAATTTTTTTGTCCATATCGGGAGAATGTTTTTTTAGGTCCGCCATCGCCAGCATTGCGGATATTCTTTTCCGCTTTTCGCCCCTCTAAAAGACAGGGTTCCGGCGTGCGAACTATTTCGCAAGTTTTATTACAGGAATATCGTATCAAAGCGAAATCGGGCCGCTCTTATTTTTTTTATATATATCAACGACCTTTGACGAGAAATTGATACTAACAAGGAGTTTAAACATAGGTGTCTCCTGACTATGTAAGGGTATGAATATGCACCAATTGTATGAATAATAAACTTGAACAGAAATCCTAAGAAAAGTTAATATTAAATCGCATAATAACTCCAAATTTTATGCACATTGCGTAATAGACGCTGAATACGAGACAAATATATCATAATCGAAGAGAAAAAAATTTCCGTTGCCGGGTCGCGAACCAGCGACCAGCGCGCAAAAATGACTGTCAGAAAAAGTTTTGTCTATGCATCAACCATCTCCACCACCGAACTCGCTGATTACGTAGGAGCTCGAAAGAGGGATAAGCGGATTTGGGTTGTCCAAGCGCGAAATTTGAAAAAAATTGCAATCTTTGAACGTTAATATCTCCTAAACTTACGGCGAGAAACGTCTATAAAAAAGACGTGTATTCTTAATTTTGATCCTCTATCGATCTATGCTAGTCTCATTCAAAAGTCAGGAGACACCTATACTTACACTCCATGTAAGGTTAGGATAATTGCGGGCGATACAATGTTCTACATGGAAATATACGGCAGTGAGGATAGATTAGTTCTTAGAAATGATTTAGATAAAGTCATGATAGGGTGCGGAAAATGGGGAATGAGATTAATATATATTAACGAGTGTTTAGTCGTCGACCACTTTGACCGGAAAACTGTAAATGAACATGTACGATCCGCGGAGAAAAATTTTAATAGTAGAATCTCTGCAATCTTAATCTATACGTAAAACTTGTGGAAAAGCCATACAGAATCTCGGTTCCGCTGAGAGGGTAGTCGGTAAGAGCGTTTAGAATGTTCGCGAGCGATCTTACATCGTGAAAGTCACAGCTCGCCTTGAAAATGCCTGGTGAAATATTAAATCATTTGAATTTTCATTCCGATTTGAATGCTTCTTCTTACGCCTGCTACGGGAGGTAGTTTCAGCGAACGATTACCCGGTGGTAAGGAGAGGCGAATAGGAAAACAACGCATTGGACGCATGCAGCTCCTCCGTGGGGAAAGTCTGCGGTGGATTTAATTCGGCTTCTGTGCGATACTTCTCTCTTCCGAAGAGACAGTGGTAATTTTCGTCGATAGTTTGCGGACGTTAGGGTTTTCGAGATACGACGTCCTTCATCTTCTTCTTTCTTATTAAGTCATTGCCATTTTATATCATCCCTTTTCCAAGGAACGAGATATCTCCTTGACAAATACCTAAGCGCACGCCGCAACTCGATCCAACTTTAGTCCTCGAAAAAGCGAATCGTAGCAGAGTTATAAACGCATAGATCTCTTCGCAGGAATGAGGAGCGCTAGAAATAGATCGTCATTTTCCGTCATATGGAGAATATTCGAAATCCGACAGAGGGCCAAGTTATCGTATCGGTGTCGCCTCAGTAGGCGGCTATCACCAGCGAGCAGAGTTCGTACTTGTGATTTGTGAATCGAGTTTCCCCATGCTTTCGTTACGCCGTTTTACTATCCATGGAAATAGCTATCAAATCTCCAAGTTTCTCCCTGTATGAAGTGATTGTGACAACGTTGTTGCGTTCTGTGGTTGGCGTTGCACATAAGAGATTGATTAGATTTACTGCAGCTTCGTAGAGGACGGCTATGTGACACCTCATCCCAGTGCAGGCGATGCAGCACGGCTTTTGGTGAGGATGCAAGGTTCAGTCGAAAAGCCAAGTAAGGTAAGAAACGTCCCATTAAAAAAATTTCTCTTCCCTCGACGACAAGAATGTGCCCAGGAATTTTATTTACCGATTGCGTCCGACCGAAGCGTTTCGAATACCTAGCTTCCTATTCATCGCCATTCAAGATATCTTTACCTCGGTGAAAATGACCAGATAAGTACTAATGACAATAATATCCACGGACGGCTTATATATCTCACGACAGCATCGTGCTTATGGGCTCGTAACTTATCGCTACAATGGGAAATTTAGTGCGTTTCCGAAGCCGTTTCTTCGAACAGAGAGCTCGGGCGTAGCTTCATAGTTTTAATGAGGATGATTATATGCTCCAAAGAGTGCATTAAATTAGAAAAAGGGGAAAATGAATGACTGGTGAAAGGGAGGATGTTGACACGGAGAGGTCGCAGTGGAAAGTGAATAACGCGCCGCGGTATTTGGAGACGCGATTGTCACCGGCGGGAATCTAAAATTCGAGAAAGATTTTAGAAAATGAACGTGAGGTGAGTCGTGACGGATTATAATTTGATGAAGATTAGTATTTATTATGATTTTTACCAACTACGTGAGTCTTACTGTGCAAAAATATTGAATTCATAAGTTTCGTCATCGTAATGCTTTGGATTTCAAGAAAACCGCCATTGCTCGGTGTCCACGTAAATGGAGAGAGATTTTTTGGTGATATTCGATCGGCAATCAGGTAAAGAAATATTTGGCATAAAATTTAACAATACAGCTTCTACACTGACAGCGGTGGCATTTCTCTCAGCCAATCAGAAGCGAGATAAATGTTTAGCGGTAGTTCAAAATTTGTAAATTTTTTTTTCAACAATTCAATTGATGACTGATGAATTCTCAGCATTTTGGAACGTACCGAAGCTTTGATTTGTCAAGTTTTACTATCGCCTGATTCTATATTCCTATTTATTACGACGTAGAGCTTTGCCACCAACAGTTTATATGTTTTACAAGCATGCACTGCATGCAAAAACTTTCCCTGATACGAGGTTTTAATTTTTAATTATTTCAAAAGTACGACAGGTGAATAAATAGCCGTACATCGTTAAAAGAAATCAATTATACAGCCTTAAAACCGTTCGTGCAGTAGGTGTGCGCCTAGGTCCTTGACAATGTCTTCCTTTTTAATGAACTCATCATCTTTCAATTCCAGGATGCCTTTGGATTCGAGAACCTTCACCATGCTGTCCACGAGGAGGGTCTTCACGGATTGGATTGCCAAGCCTATTCTTAGATGATGAAGGAAATTGCTTACAACTTTGAACATCTGAGTAGACTACCTTCTCAAGGTACGATTTGGACCTGGTCATATTTTTCTTTCGTTGCTACTGAACTGAAACTACTATTCGATGAAAAATGAGCCTTTTCATACAATGGGCGATTTCTTACTTGTGAAAGAAGACCATATTCCTTCTTGTTGCAAATCAAACTGAAGAACATCAAGATGGGCCCATGAGCCTTAGCATCATCGGTTTCCATTCTATCTGCAGTTAGGTCGTTCCTTGTTGATAAACTGTTCTATTTTTCCTCTCTCTCTACTGTTGCCTCTTCGCGCAGCACATGACTATGAGGTAGATTGTGAGCAAATTCACTTCTTTTCAGCCCTTTTTATCTTCTATACTGGACGATTTTGTGCATCTTTGGACCTCCCATCTCCTTCCTGAATGCCCGACCATATGCTTGCTTCTTATTGCCAGAGTTTTCAACTGCCAATATGTAACCAAGTCTTGAGTGTTTCCTCGGAAATATTTTCTGTGCACCGTGGCAATGTTCTTCAGAATTCCATCATGCTTCCCAGCGTTCAGGGGCTGATTTTAAATACGACTTGTTTACTTCCTCATTCACTCACTTCTTCATCCTTTCCTTTGCTTCTAGCATTCGTTCCAGGAGCAAGAAGTGGCATCTTCTTTTGACTATTTCAATGGATTCGACCAAATATTTCTAGGATCTTGCAACGTGTGATATGCTACATGGAAAACACTCCAATATAGTGACTTGCAGAATCTTCACTCCTCGATTTGTTTCATATTCAGCTCTGTGTTCTTTCCTTCATTATTGAGAATTTCCATTTTTCACGATTCCTGTTATAGTGTACCTTCTAGCCGCCTTCCTTCAGTAGGTGCAAGTACGATTCCATATTTTGCAATTTAACATCCCTGTAACATCCAAGGATAACCACTCTTGGGATAAACCTACCAAAAGATAAAGTTGTTCCCTCATTCTTCTTTCTTGCTTCTCAAAGGGATACGATGCCGTAGAATGCTACAGACATTATCTTCCTTCTTAGGGCACCAAGCAAACTTTTCTCAAAGAAATTGCATTCATCCATCCTCTGTGAAGGGACGAGGATTTGATGGAGTTCATCAAGCACCAATTTCCTGATATTTGGCAGAACATTTCCGTTCACTCAACAAAAAACCGAATGCGTTTCCCAAGTGCCACAGGAAGAGAAAAATATATTCTTTTTTATTTCTCTCCGGATTCATCAGACATCTTCATTAGATATGGGATCTCTTACTTTTCGAACCGTTGCTGACATTTCGAATTACTTAACCGTATCGTTTACATTCCGGAAACAAAGGTTTTGGCAAACGGGTGATGCCCTCTCATTCTGACAGTGAACCTAGTCATTCTTTCACATTTTGAATAATCTCTTTCACTCTCGTTTCAGGTACCTCCAACGACCGTTGGGGAGAGGATTTCGATTCGGGAGCGATAGCAGAGAAGGGAAGGAAAACCTCGGCTACTATCTGATGTAAACACTGATGGAAGAGTGATACTTGACATGTAATTTATGTGAATTTTTAAATAAACTTTGTCCAAGAATCAATTGGCATTCGCTTATTATCAAGGACCGATCATAGAATATTTTTAAGAGTGCATCCTGCAGACGGATTCATATCCTCTGCTCATCACATCCAATTCCCGCTGTAGTTGCGGCATTCGTTTTCTGCCTTTGGTATTCGAATACTAGAGGTAGTCTTTTAAAATATGCATCGGAAACGTCCAGCTAATCTAGTGGCAGTTCAACTATAAGACGTCTCTGAATTCACACACGTGCAGTAAATTCGTGTGCAAGCAATGGAACGTTATCGTACTATAGAGACGTAGGTGAGATGCGAACGATCAAAAAGTCCGGTAATTATAGTTATTCGAGTGGCTTTCGCATAAAAAAATCCAAAGAAAAGAAAGGTCTAGCTAACAGATTTGGTATATCAGTAGATGCATCCGTTGAAGTTCCATAGACTTTTCAGATAACTGTATCTTTCCTCCCCTTTCCATTCCGTTACCATCCAACGCGGAAACTAATCTTGCTTTAAAGCTTTGTTGAGGCGAGCACTAGGATCGAGCTACGATTTTGGAAGTGATATTGGGAGATATGATTTAAGTGCTCGAATCATTTAGCGAGCAACACGGTTTGAGCATGCGTCGTGGAAGGAGAATTTAGCATGTAATTTTCGCGACGGTGAGCTTAGGATGCGGCAGGCTGGTGGGCTTGCAGATGAAAAATTTCCGAAGAATTCGAAAAGCTTCCGAAGTCCAAACTTTCAAATCCTTCCACAATTTTTTTGTCCATATCGGGAGAATGTTTTTTTAGGTCCGCCATCGCCAGCATTGCGGATATTCTTTTCCGCTTTTCGCCCCTCTAAAAGACAGGGTTCCGGCGTGCGAACTATTTCGCAAGTTTTATTACCGGAATATCGTATCAAAGCGAAATCGGGCCGCTCTTATTTTTTTTATATATATCAACGACCTTTGACGAGAAATTGATACTAACAAGGAGTGTAAAAATGGGTGTCTCCTGACTATGTAAGGGTATGAATATACACCAATTGTATGAATAATAAACTTGAACAGAAATCCTAAGAAAAGTTAATATTAAATCGCATAATAACTCCAAATTTTATGCACATTGCGTAATAGACGCTGAATACGAGACAAATATATCATAATCGAAGAGAAAAAAATTTCCGTTGCCGGGTCGCGAACCAGCGACCAGCGCGCAAAAATGACTGTCAGAAAAAGTTTTGTCTATGCATCAACCATCTCCACCACCGAACTCGCTGATTACGTAGGAGCTCGAAAGAGGGATAAGCGGATTTGGGTTGTCCAAGCGCGAAATTTGAAAAAAATTGCAATCTTTGAACGTTAATATCTCCTAAACTTACGGCGAGAAACGTCTATAAAAAAAGACGTGTATTCTTAATTTTGATCCTCTATCGATCTATGCTAGTCTCATTCAAAAGTCAGGAGACACCTATACTTACACTCCATGTAAGGTTAGGATAATTGCGGGCGATACAATGTTCTACATGGAAATATACGGCAGTGAGGATAGATTAGTTCTTAGAAATGATTTAGATAAAGTCATGATAGGGTGCGGAAAATGGGGAATGAGATTAATATATATTAACGAGTGTTTAGTCGTCGACCACTTTGACCGGAAAACTGTAAATGAACATGTACGATCCGCGGAGAAAAATTTTAATAGTAGAATCTCTGCAATCTTAATCTATACGTAAAACTTGTGGAAAAGCCATACAGAATCTCGGTTCCGCTGAGAGGGTAGTCGGTAAGAGCGTTGAGAATGTTCGCGAGCGATCTTACATCGTGAAAGTCACAGCTCGCCTTGAAAATGCCTGGTGAAATATTAAATCATTTGAATTTTCATTCCGATTTGAATGCTTCTTCTTACGCCTGCTACGGGAGGTAGTTTCAGCGAACGATTACCCGGTGGTAAGGAGAGGCGAATAGGAAAACAACGCATTGGACGCATGCAGCTCCTCCGTGGGGAAAGTCTGCGGTGGATTTAATTCGGCTTCTGTGCGATACTTCTCTCTTCCGAAGAGACAGTGGTAATTTTCGTCGATACTTTGCGGACGTTAGGGTTTTCGAGAGACGACGTCCTTCATCTTCTTCTTTCTTATTAAGTCATTGCCATTTTATATCATCCCTTTTCCAAGGAACGAGATATCTCCTTGACAAATACCTAAGCGCACGCCGCAACTCGATCCAACTTTAGTCCTCGAAAAAGCGAATCGTAGCAGAGTTATAAACGCATAGATCTCTTCGCAGGAATGAGGAGCGCTAGAAATAGATCGTCATTTTCCGTCATATGGAGAATATTCGAAATCCGACAGAGGGCCAAGTTATCGTATCGGTGTCGCCTCAGTAGGCGGCTATCACCAGCGAGCAGAGTTCGTACTTGTGATTTGTGAATCGAGTTTCCCCATGCTTTCGTTACGCCGTTTTACTATCCATGGAAATAGCTATCAAATCTCCAAGTTTCTCCCTGTATGAAGTGATTGTGACAACGTTGTTGCGTTCTGTGGTTGGCGTTGCACATAAGAGATTGATTAGATTTACTGCAGCTTCGTAGAGGACGGCTATGTGACACCTCATCCCAGTGCAGGCGATGCAGCACGGCTTTTGGTGAGGATGCAAGGTTCAGTCGAAAAGGCAAGTAAGGTAAGAAACGTCCCATTAAAAAATATTTCTCTTCCCTCGACGACAAGAATGTGCCCAGGAATTTTATTTACCGATTGCGTCCGACCGAAGCGTTTCGAATACCTAGCTTCCTATTCATCGCCATTCAAGATATCTTTACCTCGGTGAAAATGACCAGATAAGTACTAATGACAATAATATCCACGGACGGCTTATATATCTCACGACAGCATCGTGCTTATGGGCTCGTAACTTATCGCTACAATGGGAAATTTAGTGCGTTTCCGAAGCCGTTTCTTCGAACAGAGAGCTCGGGCGTAGCTTCATAGTTTTAATGAGGATGATTATATGCTCCAAAGAGTGCATTAAATTAGAAAAAGGGGAAAATGAATGACTGGTGAAAGGGAGGATGTTGACACGGAGAGGTCGCAGTGGAAAGTGAATAACGCGCCGCGGTATTTGGAGACGCGATTGTCACCGGCGGGAATCTAAAATTCGAGAAAGATTTTAGAAAATGAACGTGAGGTGAGTCGTGACGGATTATAATTTAATGAAGATTAGTATTTATTATGATTTTTACCAACTACGTGAGTCTTACTGTGCAAAAATATTGAATTCATAAGTTTCGTCATCGTAATGCTTTGGATTTCAAGAAAACCGCCATTGCTCGGTGTCCACGTAAATGGAGAGAGATTTATTGGTGATATTCGATCGGCAATCAGGTAAAGAAATATTTGGCATAAAATTTAACAATACAGCTTCTACACTGACAGCGGTGGCATTTCTCTCAGCCAATCAGAAGCGAGATAAATGTTTAGCGGTAGTTCAAAATTTGTAAATTTTTTTTTCAACAATTTAATTGATGACTGATGAATTCTCAGCATTTTGGAACGTACCGAAGCTTTGATTTGTCAAGTTTTACTATCGCCTGATTCTATATTCCTATTTATTACGACGTAGAGCTTTGCCACCAACAGTTTATATGTTTTACAAGCATGCACTGCATGCAAAAACTTTCCCTGATACGAGGTTTTAATTTTTAATTATTTCAAAAGTACGACAGGTGAATAAATAGCCGTACATCGTTAAAAGAAATCAATTATACAGCCTTAAAACCGTTCGTGCAGTAGGTGTGCGCCTAGGTCCTTGACAATGTCTTCCTTTTTAATGAACTCATCATCTTTCAATTCCAGGATGCCTTTGGATTCGAGAACCTTCACCATGCTGTCCACGAGGAGGGTCTTCACGGATTGGATTGCCAAGCCTATTCTTAGATGATGAAGGAAATTGCTTACAACTTTGAACATCTGAGTAGACTACCTTCTCAAGGTACGATTTGGACCTGGTCATATTTTTCTTTCGTTGCTACTGAACTGAAACTACTATTCGATGAAAAATGAGCCTTTTCATACAATGGGCGATTTCTTACTTGTAAAAGAAGACCATATTCCTTCTTGTTGCAAATCAAACTGAAGAACATCAAGATGGGCCCATGAGCCTTAGCATCATCGGTTTCCATTCTATCTGCAGTTAGGTCGTTCCTTGTTGATAAACTGTTCTATTTTTCCTCTCTCTCTACTGTTGCCTCTTCGCGCAGCACATGACTATGAGGTAGATTGTGAGCAAATTCACTTCTTTTCAGCCCTTTTTATCTTCTATACTGGACGATTTTGTGTATCTTTGGACCTCCCATCTCCTTCCTGAATGCCCGACCATATGCTTGCTTCTTATTGCCAGAGTTTTCAACTGCCAATATGTAACCAAGTCTTGAGTGTTTCCTCGGAAATATTTTCTGTGCACCGTGGCAATGTTCTTCAGAATTCTATCATGCTTCCCAGCGTTCAGGGGCTGATTTTAAATAGGACTTGTTTACTTCCTCATTCACTCACTTCTTCATCCTTTCCTTTGCTTCTAGCATTCGTTCTAGGAGCAAGAAGTGGCATCTTCTTTTGACTATTTCAATGGATTCGACCAAATATTTCTAGGATCTTGCAACGTGTGATATGCCACATGGAAAACACTCCAATATAGTGACTTGCAGAATCTTCACTCCTCGATTTGTTTCATATTCAGCTCTGTGTTCTTTCCTTCATTATTGAGAATTTCCATTTTTCACGATTCCTGTTATAGTGTACCTTCTAGCCGCCTTCCTTCAGTAGGTGCAAGTACGATTCCATATTTTGCAATTTAACATCCCTGTAACATCCAAGGATAACCACTCTTGGGATAAACCTACCAAAAGATAAAGTTGTTCCCTCATTCTTCTTTCTTGCTTCTCAAAGGGATACGATGCCGTAGAATGCTACAGACATTATCTTCCTTCTTAGGGCACCAAGCAAACTTTTCTCAAAGAAATTGCATTCATCCATCCTCTGTGAAGGGACGAGGATTTGATGGAGTTCATCAAGCACCAATTTCCTGATATTTGGCAGAACATTTCCGTTCACTCAACAAAAAACCGAATGCGTTTCCCAAGTGCCACAGGAAGAGAAAAATATATTCTTTTTTATTTCTCTCCGGATTCATCAGACATCTTCATTAGATATGGGATCTCTTACTTTTCGAACCGTTGCTGACATTTCGAATTACTTAACCGTATCGTTTACATTCCGGAAACAAAGGTTTTGGCAAACGGGTGATGCCCTCTCATTCTGACAGTGAACCTAGTCATTCTTTCACATTTTGAATAATCTCTTTCACTCTCGTTTCAGGTACCTCCAACGACCGTTGGGGAGAGGATTTCGATTCGGGAGCGATAGCAGAGAAGGGAAGGAAAACCTCGGCTACTATCTGATGTAAACACTGATGGAAGAGTGATACTTGACATGTAATTTATGTGAATTTTTAAATAAACTTTGTCCAAGAATCAATTGGCATTCGCTTATTATCAAGGACCGATCATAGAATATTTTTAAGAGTGCATCCTGCAGACGGATTCATATCCTCTGCTCATCACATCCAATTCCCGCTGTAGTTGCGGCATTCGTTTTCTGCCTTTGGTATTCGAATACTAGAGGTAGTCTTTTAAAATATGCATCGGAAACGTCCAGCTAATCTAGTGGCAGTTCAACTATAAGACGTCTCTGAATTCACACACGTGCAGTAAATTCGTGTGCAAGCAATGGAACGTTATCGTACTATAGAGACGTAGGTGAGATGCGAACGATCAAAAAGTCCGGTATTTATAGTTATTCGAGTGGCTTTCGCATAAAAAAAATCCAAAGAAAAGAAAGGTCTAGCTAACAGATTTGGTATATCAGTAGATGCATCCGTTGAAGTTCCATAGACTTTTCAGATAACTGTATCTTTCCTCCCCTTTCCATTCCGTTACCATCCAACGCGGAAACTAATCTTGCTTTAAAGCTTTGTTGAGGCGAGTACTAGGATCGAGCTACGATTTTGGAAGTGATATTGGGAGATATGATTTAAGTGCTCGAATCATTTAGCGAGCAACACGGTTTGAGCATGCGTCGTGGAAGGAGAATTTAGCATGTAATTTTCGCGACGGTGAGCTTAGGATGCGGCAGGCTGGTGGGCTTGCAGATGAAAAATTTCCGAAGAATTCGAAAAGCTTCCGAAGTCCAAACTTTCAAATCCTTCCACAATTTTTTTGTCCATATCGGGAGAATGTTTTTTTAGGTCCGCCATCGCCAGCATTGCGGATATTCTTTTCCGCTTTTCGCCCCTCTAAAAGACAGGGTTCCGGCGTGCGAACTATTTCGCAAGTTTTATTACCGGAATATCGTATCAAAGCGAAATCGGGCCGCTCTTATTTTTTTTATATATATCAACGACCTTTGACGAGAAATTGATACTAACAAGGAGTGTAAAAATGGGTGTCTCCTGACTATGTAAGGGTATGAATATACACCAATTGTATGAATAATAAACTTGAACAGAAATCCTAAGAAAAGTTAATATTAAATCGCATAATAACTCCAAATTTTATGCACATTGCGTAATAGACGCTGAATACGAGACAAATATATCATAATCGAAGAGAAAAAAATTTCCGTTGCCGGGTCGCGAACCAGCGACCAGCGCGCAAAAATGACTGTCAGAAAAAGTTTTGTCTATGCATCAACCATCTCCACCACCGAACTCGCTGATTACGTAGGAGCTCGAAAGAGGGATAAGCGGATTTGGGTTGTCCAAGCGCGAAATTTGAAAAAAATTGCAATCTTTGAACGTTAATATCTCCTAAACTTACGGCGAGAAACGTCTATAAAAAAAGACGTGTATTCTTAATTTTGATCCTCTATCGATCTATGCTAGTCTCATTCAAAAGTCAGGAGACACCTATACTTACACTCCATGTAAGGTTAGGATAATTGCGGGCGATACAATGTTCTACATGGAAATATACGGCAGTGAGGATAGATTAGTTCTTAGAAATGATTTAGATAAAGTCATGATAGGGTGCGGAAAATGGGGAATGAGATTAATATATATTAACGAGTGTTTAGTCGTCGACCACTTTGACCGGAAAACTGTAAATGAACATGTACGATCCGCGGAGAAAAATTTTAATAGTAGAATCTCTGCAATCTTAATCTATACGTAAAACTTGTGGAAAAGCCATACAGAATCTCGGTTCCGCTGAGAGGGTAGTCGGTAAGAGCGTTGAGAATGTTCGCGAGCGATCTTACATCGTGAAAGTCACAGCTCGCCTTGAAAATGCCTGGTGAAATATTAAATCATTTGAATTTTCATTCCGATTTGAATGCTTCTTCTTACGCCTGCTACGGGAGGTAGTTTCAGCGAACGATTACCCGGTGGTAAGGAGAGGCGAATAGGAAAACAACGCATTGGACGCATGCAGCTCCTCCGTGGGGAAAGTCTGCGGTGGATTTAATTCGGCTTCTGTGCGATACTTCTCTCTTCCGAAGAGACAGTGGTAATTTTCGTCGATAGTTTGCGGACGTTAGGGTTTTCGAGATACGACGTCCTTCATCTTCTTCTTTCTTATTAAGTCATTGCCATTTTATATCATCCCTTTTCCAAGGAACGAGATATCTCCTTGACAAATACCTAAGCGCACGCCGCAACTCGATCCAACTTTAGTCCTCGAAAAAGCGAATCGTAGCAGAGTTATAAACGCATAGATCTCTTCGCAGGAATGAGGAGCGCTAGAAATAGATCGTCATTTTCCGTCATATGGAGAATATTCGAAATCCGACAGAGGGCCAAGTTATCGTATCGGTGTCGCCTCAGTAGGCGGCTATCACCAGCGAGCAGAGTTCGTACTTGTGATTTGTGAATCGAGTTTCCCCATGCTTTCGTTACGCCGTTTTACTATCCATGGAAATAGCTATCAAATCTCCAAGTTTCTCCCTGTATGAAGTGATTGTGACAACGTTGTTGCGTTCTGTGGTTGGCGTTGCACATAAGAGATTGATTAGATTTACTGCAGCTTCGTAGAGGACGGCTATGTGACACCTCATCCCAGTGCAGGCGATGCAGCACGGCTTTTGGTGAGGATGCAAGGTTCAGTCGAAAAGCCAAGTAAGGTAAGAAACGTCCCATTAAAAAATATTTCTCTTCCCTCGACGGCAAGAATGTGCCCAGGAATTTTATTTACCGATTGCGTCCGACCGAAGCGTTTCGAATACCTAGCTTCCTATTCATCGCCATTCAAGATATCTTTACCTCGGTGAAAATGACCAGATAAGTACTAATGACAATAATATCCACGGACGGCTTATATATCTCACGACAGCATCGTGCTTATGGGCTCGTAACTTATCGCTACAATGGGAAATTTAGTGCGTTTCCGAAGCCGTTTCTTCGAACAGAGAGCTCGGGCGTAGCTTCATAGTTTTAATGAGGATGATTATATGCTCCAAAGAGTGCATTAAATTAGAAAAAGGGGAAAATGAATGACTGGTGAAAGGGAGGATGTTGACACGGAGAGGTCGCAGTGGAAAGTGAATAACGCGCCGCGGTATTTGGAGACGCGATTGTCACCGGCGGGAATCTAAAATTCGAGAAAGATTTTAGAAAATGAACGTGAGGTGAGTCGTGACGGATTATAATTTAATGAAGATTAGTATTTATTATGATTTTTACCAACTACGTGAGTCTTACTGTGCAAAAATATTGAATTCATAAGTTTCGTCATCGTAATGCTTTGGATTTCAAGAAAACCGCCATTGCTCGGTGTCCACGTAAATGGAGAGAGATTTTTTGGTGATATTCGATCGGCAATCAGGTAAAGAAATATTTGGCATAAAATTTAACAATACAGCTTCTACACTGACAGCGGTGGCATTTCTCTCAGCCAATCAGAAGCGAGATAAATGTTTAGCGGTAGTTCAAAATTTGTAAATTTTTTTTTCAACAATTTAATTGATGACTGATGAATTCTCAGCATTTTGGAACGTACCGAAGCTTTGATTTGTCAAGTTTTACTATCGCCTGATTCTATATTCCTATTTATTACGACGTAGAGCTTTGCCACCAACAGTTTATATGTTTTACAAGCATGCACTGCATGCAAAAACTTTCCCTGATACGAGGTTTTAATTTTTAATTATTTCAAAAGTACGACAGGTGAATAAATAGCCGTACATCGTTAAAAGAAATCAATTATACAGCCTTAAAACCGTTCGTGCAGTAGGTGTGCGCCTAGGTCCTTGACAATGTCTTCCTTTTTAATGAACTCATCATCTTTCAATTCCAGGATGCCTTTGGATTCGAGAACCTTCACCATGCTGTCCACGAGGAGGGTCTTCACGGATTGGATTGCCAAGCCTATTCTTAGATGATGAAGGAAATTGCTTACAACTTTGAACATCTGAGTAGACTACCTTCTCAAGGTACGATTTGGACCTGGTCATATTTTTCTTTCGTTGCTACTGAATTGAAACTACTATTCGATGAAAAATGAGCCTTTTCATACAATGGGCGATTTCTTACTTGTGAAAGAAGACCATATTCCTTCTTGTTGCAAATCAAACTGAAGAACATCAAGATGGGCCCATGAGCCTTAGCATCATCGGTTTCCATTCTATCTGCAGTTAGGTCGTTCCTTGTTGATAAACTGTTCTATTTTTCCTCTCTCTCTACTGTTGCCTCTTCGCGCAGCACATGACTATGAGGTAGATTGTGAGCAAATTCACTTCTTTTCAGCCCTTTTTATCTTCTATACTGGACGATTTTGTGTATCTTTGGACCTCCCATCTCCTTCCTGAATGCCCGACCATATGCTTGCTTCTTATTGCCAGAGTTTTCAACTGCCAATATGTAACCAAGTCTTGAGTGTTTCCTCGGAAATATTTTCTGTGCACCGTGGCAATGTTCTTCAGAATTCTATCATGCTTCCCAGCGTTCAGGGGCTGATTTTAAATAGGACTTGTTTACTTCCTCATTCACTCACTTCTTCATCCTTTCCTTTGCTTCTAGCATTCGTTCCAGGAGCAAGAAGTGGCATCTTCTTTTGACTATTTCAATGGATTCGACCAAATATTTCTAGGATCTTGCAACGTGTGATATGCCACATGGAAAACACTCCAATATAGTGACTTGCAGAATCTTCACTCCTCGATTTGTTTCATATTCAGCTCTGTGTTCTTTCCTTCATTATTGAGAATTTCCATTTTTCACGATTCCTGTTATAGTGTACCTTCTAGCCGCCTTCCTTCAGTAGGTGCAAGTACGATTCCATATTTTGCAATTTAACATCCCTGTAACATCCAAGGATAACCACTCTTGGGATAAACCTACCAAAAGATAAAGTTGTTCCCTCATTCTTCTTTCTTGCTTCTCAAAGGGATACGATGCCGTAGAATGCTACAGACATTATCTTCCTTCTTAGGGCACCAAGCAAACTTTTCTCAAAGAAATTGCATTCATCCATCCTCTGTGAAGGGACGAGGATTTGATGGAGTTCATCAAGCACCAATTTCCTGATATTTGGCAGAACATTTCCGTTCACTCAACAAAAAACCGAATGCGTTTCCCAAGTGCCACAGGAAGAGAAAAATATATTCTTTTTTATTTCTCTCCGGATTCATCAGACATCTTCATTAGATATGGGATCTCTTACTTTTCGAACCGTTGCTGACATTTCGAATTACTTAACCGTATCGTTTACATTCCGGAAACAAAGGTTTTGGCAAACGGGTGATGCCCTCTCATTCTGACAGTGAACCTAGTCATTCTTTCACATTTTGAATAATCTCTTTCACTCTCGTTTCAGGTACCTCCAACGACCGTTGGGGAGAGGATTTCGATTCGGGAGCGATAGCAGAGAAGGGAAGGAAAACCTCGGCTACTATCTGATGTAAACACTGATGGAAGAGTGATACTTGACATGTAATTTATGTGAATTTTTAAATAAACTTTGTCCAAGAATCAATTGGCATTCGCTTATTATCAAGGACCGATCATAGAATATTTTTAAGAGTGCATCCTGCAGACGGATTCATATCCTCTGCTCATCACATCCAATTCCCGCTGTAGTTGCGGCATTCGTTTTCTGCCTTTGGTATTCGAATACTAGAGGTAGTCTTTTAAAATATGCATCGGAAACGTCCAGCTAATCTAGTGGCAGTTCAACTATAAGACGTCTCTGAATTCACACACGTGCAGTAAATTCGTGTGCAAGCAATGGAACGTTATCGTACTATAGAGACGTAGGTGAGATGCGAACGATCAAAAAGTCCGGTAATTATAGTTATTCGAGTGGCTTTCGCATAAAAAAATCCAAAGAAAAGAAAGGTCTAGCTAACAGATTTGGTATATCAGTAGATGCATCCGTTGAAGTTCCATAGACTTTTCAGATAACTGTATCTTTCCTCCCCTTTCCATTCCGTTACCATCCAACGCGGAAACTAATCTTGCTTTAAAGCTTTGTTGAGGCGAGTACTAGGATCGAGCTACGATTTTGGAAGTGATATTGGGAGATATGATTTAAGTGCTCGAATCATTTAGCGAGCAACACGGTTTGAGCATGCGTCGTGGAAGGAGAATTTAGCATGTAATTTTCGCGACGGTGAGCTTAGGATGCGGCAGGCTGGTGGGCTTGCAGATGAAAAATTTCCGAAGAATTCGAAAAGCTTCCGAAGTCCAAACTTTCAAATCCTTCCACAATTTTTTTGTCCATATCGGGAGAATGTTTTTTTAGGTCCGCCATCGCCAGCATTGCGGATATTCTTTTCCGCTTTTCGCCCCTCTAAAAGACAGGGTTCCGGCGTGCGAACTATTTCGCAAGTTTTATTACCGGAATATCGTATCAAAGCGAAATCGGGCCGCTCTTATTTTTTTTATATATATCAACGACCTTTGACGAGAAATTGATACTAACAAGGAGTGTAAAAATGGGTGTCTCCTGACTATGTAAGGGTATGAATATACACCAATTGTATGAATAATAAACTTGAACAGAAATCCTAAGAAAAGTTAATATTAAATCGCATAATAACTCCAAATTTTATGCACATTGCGTAATAGACGCTGAATACGAGACAAATATATCATAATCGAAGAGAAAAAAATTTCCGTTGCCGGGTCGCGAACCAGCGACCAGCGCGCAAAAATGACTGTCAGAAAAAGTTTTGTCTATGCATCAACCATCTCCACCACCGAACTCGCTGATTACGTAGGAGCTCGAAAGAGGGATAAGCGGATTTGGGTTGTCCAAGCGCGAAATTTGAAAAAAATTGCAATCTTTGAACGTTAATATCTCCTAAACTTACGGCGAGAAACGTCTATAAAAAAAGACGTGTATTCTTAATTTTGATCCTCTATCGATCTATGCTAGTCTCATTCAAAAGTCAGGAGACACCTATACTTACACTCCATGTAAGGTTAGGATAATTGCGGGCGATACAATGTTCTACATGGAAATATATGGCAGTGAGGATAGATTAGTTCTTAGAAATGATTTAGATAAAGTCATGATAGGGTGCGGAAAATGGGGAATGAGATTAATATATATTAACGAGTGTTTAGTCGTCGACCACTTTGACCGGAAAACTGTAAATGAACATGTACGATCCGCGGAGAAAAATTTTAATAGTAGAATCTCTGCAATCTTAATCTATACGTAAAACTTGTGGAAAAGCCATACAGAATCTCGGTTCCGCTGAGAGGGTAGTCGGTAAGAGCGTTGAGAATGTTCGCGAGCGATCTTACATCGTGAAAGTCACAGCTCGCCTTGAAAATGCCTGGTGAAATATTAAATCATTTGAATTTTCATTCCGATTTGAATGCTTCTTCTTACGCCTGCTACGGGAGGTAGTTTCAGCGAACGATTACCCGGTGGTAAGGAGAGGCGAATAGGAAAACAACGCATTGGACGCATGCAGCTCCTCCGTGGGGAAAGTCTGCGGTGGATTTAATTCGGCTTCTGTGCGATACTTCTCTCTTCCGAAGAGACAGTGGTAATTTTCGTCGATACTTTGCGGACGTTAGGGTTTTCGAGAGACGACGTCCTTCATCTTCTTCTTTCTTATTAAGTCATTGCCATTTTATATCATCCCTTTTCCAAGGAACGAGATATCTCCTTGACAAATACCTAAGCGCACGCCGCAACTCGATCCAACTTTAGTCCTCGAAAAAGCGAATCGTAGCAGAGTTATAAACGCATAGATCTCTTCGCAGGAATGAGGAGCGCTAGAAATAGATCGTCATTTTCCGTCATATGGAGAATATTCGAAATCCGACAGAGGGCCAAGTTATCGTATCGGTGTCGCCTCAGTAGGCGGCTATCACCAGCGAGCAGAGTTCGTACTTGTGATTTGTGAATCGAGTTTCCCCATGCTTTCGTTACGCCGTTTTACTATCCATGGAAATAGCTATCAAATCTCCAAGTTTCTCCCTGTATGAAGTGATTGTGACAACGTTGTTGCGTTCTGTGGTTGGCGTTGCACATAAGAGATTGATTAGATTTACTGCAGCTTCGTAGAGGACGGCTATGTGACACCTCATCCCAGTGCAGGCGATGCAGCACGGCTTTTGGTGAGGATGCAAGGTTCAGTCGAAAAGGCAAGTAAGGTAAGAAACGTCCCATTAAAAAATATTTCTCTTCCCTCGACGACAAGAATGTGCCCAGGAATTTTATTTACCGATTGCGTCCGACCGAAGCGTTTCGAATACCTAGCTTCCTATTCATCGCCATTCAAGATATCTTTACCTCGGTGAAAATGACCAGATAAGTACTAATGACAATAATATCCACGGACGGCTTATATATCTCACGACAGCATCGTGCTTATGGGCTCGTAACTTATCGCTACAATGGGAAATTTAGTGCGCTTCCGAAGCCGTTTCTTCGAACAGAGAGCTCGGGCGTAGCTTCATAGTTTTAATGAGGATGATTATATGCTCCAAAGAGTGCATTAAATTAGAAAAAGGGGAAAATGAATGACTGGTGAAAGGGAGGATGTTGACACGGAGAGGTCGCAGTGGAAAGTGAATAACGCGCCGCGGTATTTGGAGACGCGATTGTCACCGGCGGGAATCTAAAATTCGAGAAAGATTTTAGAAAATGAACGTGAGGTGAGTCGTGACGGATTATAATTTAATGAAGATTAGTATTTATTATGATTTTTACCAACTACGTGAGTCTTACTGTGCAAAAATATTGAATTCATAAGTTTCGTCATCGTAATGCTTTGGATTTCAAGAAAACCGCCATTGCTCGGTGTCCACGTAAATGGAGAGAGATTTTTTGGTGATATTCGATCGGCAATCAGGTAAAGAAATATTTGGCATAAAATTTAACAATACAGCTTCTACACTGACAGCGGTGGCATTTCTCTCAGCCAATCAGAAGCGAGATAAATGTTTAGCGGTAGTTCAAAATTTGTAAATTTTTTTTTCAACAATTTAATTGATGACTGATGAATTCTCAGCATTTTGGAACGTACCGAAGCTTTGATTTGTCAAGTTTTACTATCGCCTGATTCTATATTCCTATTTATTACGACGTAGAGCTTTGCCACCAAGAGTTTATATGTTTTACAAGCATGCACTGCATGCAAAAACTTTCCCTGATACGAGGTTTTAATTTTTAATTATTTCAAAAGTACGACAGGTGAATAAATAGCCGTACATCGTTAAAAGAAATCAATTATACAGCCTTAAAACCGTTCGTGCAGTAGGTGTGCGCCTAGGTCCTTGACAATGTCTTCCTTTTTAATGAACTCATCATCTTTCAATTCCAGGATGCCTTTGGATTCGAGAACCTTCACCATGCTGTCCACGAGGAGGGTCTTCACGGATTGGATTGCCAAGCCTATTCTTAGATGATGAAGGAAATTGCTTACAACTTTGAACATCTGAGTAGACTACCTTCTCAAGGTACGATTTGGACCTGGTCATATTTTTCTTTCGTTGCTACTGAATTGAAACTACTATTCGATGAAAAATGAGCCTTTTCATACAATGGGCGATTTCTTACTTGTGAAAGAAGACCATATTCCTTCTTGTTGCAAATCAAACTGAAGAACATCAAGATGGGCCCATGAGCCTTAGCATCATCGGTTTCCATTCTATCTGCAGTTAGGTCGTTCCTTGTTGATAAACTGTTCTATTTTTCCTCTCTCTCTACTGTTGCCTCTTCGCGCAGCACATGACTATGAGGTAGATTGTGAGCAAATTCACTTCTTTTCAGCCCTTTTTATCTTCTATACTGGACGATTTTGTGCATCTTTGGACCTCCCATCTCCTTCCTGAATGCCCGACCATATCCTTGCTTCTTATTTCCAGAGTTTTCAACTGCCAATATGTAACCAAGTCTTGAGTGTTTCCTCGGAAATATTTTCTGTGCACCGTGGCAATGTTCTTCAGAATTCCATCATGCTTCCAAGCGTTCAGGGGCTGATTTTAAATAAGACTTGTTTACTTCCTCATTCACTCACTTCTTCATCCTTTCCTTTGCTTCTAGCATTCGTTCCAGGAGCAAGAAGTGGCATCTTCTTTTGACTATTTCAATGGATTCGACCAAATATTTCTAGGATCTTGCAACGTGTGATATGCTACATGGAAAACACTCCAATATAGTGACTTGCAGAATCTTCACTCCTCGATTTGTTTCATATTCAGCTCTGTGTTCTTTCCTTCATTATTGAGAATTTCCATTTTTCACGATTCCTGTTATAGTGTACCTTCTAGCCGCCTTCCTTCAGTAGGTGCAAGTACGATTCCATATTTTGCAATTTAACATCCCTGTAACATCCAAGGATAACCACTCTTGGGATAAACCTACCAAAAGATAAAGTTGTTCCCTCATTCTTCTTTCTTGCTTCTCAAAGGGATACGATGCCGTAGAATGCTACAGACATTATCTTCCTTCTTAGGGCACCAAGCAAACTTTTCTCAAAGAAATTGCATTCATCCATCCTCTGTGAAGGGACGAGGATTTGATGGAGTTCATCAAGCACCAATTTCCTGATATTTGGCAGAACATTTCCGTTCACTCAACAAAAAACCGAATGCGTTTCCCAAGTGCCACAGGAAGAGAAAAATATATTCTTTTTTATTTCTCTCCGGATTCATCAGACATCTTCATTAGATATGGGATCTCTTACTTTTCGAACCGTTGCTGACATTTCGAATTACTTAACCGTATCGTTTACATTCCGGAAACAAAGGTTTTGGCAAACGGGTGATGCCCTCTCATTCTGACAGTGAACCTAGTCATTCTTTCACATTTTGAATAATCTCTTTCACTCTCGTTTCAGGTACCTCCAACGACCGTTGGGGAGAGGATTTCGATTCGGGAGCGATAGCAGAGAAGGGAAGGAAAACCTCGGCTACTATCTGATGTAAACACTGATGGAAGAGTGATACTTGACATGTAATTTATGTGAATTTTTAAATAAACTTTGTCCAAGAATCAATTGGCATTCGCTTATTATCAAGGACCGATCATAGAATATTTTTAAGAGTGCATCCTGCAGACGGATTCATATCCTCTGCTCATCACATCCAATTCCCGCTGTAGTTGCGGCATTCGTTTTCTGCCTTTGGTATTCGAATACTAGAGGTAGTCTTTTAAAATATGCATCGGAAACGTCCAGCTAATCTAGTGGCAGTTCAACTATAAGACGTCTCTGAATTCACACACGTGCAGTAAATTCGTGTGCAAGCAATGGAACGTTATCGTACTATAGAGACGTAGGTGAGATGCGAACGATCAAAAAGTCCGGTATTTATAGTTATTCGAGTGGCTTTCGCATAAAAAAAATCCAAAGAAAAGAAAGGTCTAGCTAACAGATTTGGTATATCAGTAGATGCATCCGTTGAAGTTCCATAGACTTTTCAGATAACTGTATCTTTCCTCCCCTTTCCATTCCGTTACCATCCAACGCGGAAACTAATCTTGCTTTAAAGCTTTGTTGAGGCGAGCACAAGGATCGAGCTACGATTTTGGAAGTGATATTGGGAGATATGATTTAAGTGCTCGAATCATTTAGCGAGTAACACGGTTTGAGCATGCGTCGTGGAAGGAAAATTTAGCATGTTATTTTCGCGACGGTGAGCTTAGGATGCGGCAGGCTGGTGGGCTTGCAGATGAAAAAATTTCCGAAGAATTCGAATAGCTTCGGAAGTCCAAAATTTCATATCCTTCCAAAATTTTTTTGTTCATATCGAGAGAATGTTTTTTTGGGTCCGCCATCGCCAGTGTTGCGGATATTTTTCCGCTTTCCGCCCCTCTAAAAGACAGGGATCCGGCGTGCGAACTATTTCGCAAGTTTTATTACAGGAATATCGTATCAAAGCGAAATCGGGCCGCTCCTATTTATTTAATATATACCAACGACTTCAGAGTAGGAATTGATACCAGGCTTACAAAAATTGCGGGCGATACAGTGTTCTACGTAGTAATGAACATCTGAAAACAATTAGGAATTATACTAGTCCATCTTTCATCATCCATTAAAAGCCTCAATTTGTAAAATGAACAGGTTCGCATGGCAAGAAGTGAACTGATGAAGAATAAGGAAATATTGATCGTAAATGAATAAGATGCTCTGGAAAGAAAACGTAAGGTCTATAAGTACAAGAAACCAGCTTTCATACACTATTTCACTCACTTTCATACAATACTGATTTTCAACAAGAGAAATGTAATATTCCTACATTCGAAACGCGATAATATGTGAAAATGCGGCTAGTATCTGCTACGAAGCGGATAAATCGCATGCAAACTTCCGGTTATATGGTTCCTACAGTAATATCCACGACATAATGTCTAGAATGGGTTCAAAATCGGTCGAAAACTGATATTGTACTGGAATAAACCGAAGAAGCACACGTTTTGGGATCTTAGCGTGCTATTCCTCATCAAAAATAACAATAATAGGCTTCAATACAGTTAAACCTAAAGAAATATTGATTTATCGCGCACAAATCGTACTCCACTATAATTGAAACGTGAATATGCATAAATAAATGTTCCGCTATCGCTCATATTCCGTAATATACCGATAAATGCTGGTTTTCAACAAAGAAACTTAATATCCCTACATTCTGAACGCGTAATTATGTGAATATGCTGCTAGTATCTGCTACGAAGCGGATGAATCGCATGAAAACTTCCTGTTATAAGGTTCCTACAGTAATATCCAGGACATTATGTCTAGAATGGGTTCAAAATCGGTCGAAAACTGATATTGAACTAGAATAAGCAAAGGAAGCACACGTTTTGGGATCTTAGCGTGCTTTTCCTCATCAAAAATAACAAAAATGCCCTTCAAATCAGTAAAAACCTAGTAAAATACTGATTTATCGCGCACAAATCGTACTCCACAATGGTGAAAACGTGAATATGCATAAATAAATGTACTGCTATCACTGATATTCCGTAATGTAACAATAAATACTGATTTTCAACAAAGTAACGTAATATTCCTACATTCGAAACGCGATAATATGTGAAAATGCGGCTAGTATCTGCTACGAAGCGGATGAATCGCATGCAAACTTCCGGTTATATGGTTCCTACAGTAATATCCACGACATAATGTCTAGAATGGGTACAAAATCGGTCGAAAACTGATATTGAACTAGAATAACCCGAAGAAGCACACTTTCTGGGTTCTGAGCGTGCTATTTCTCATAAAAAATAACGAAAATGCCCTTCAAATCAGTAAAAACCTAACAAAATACTGATTTATCGCGCACAAATCGTACTCCACAATGGTTGAGACGTGAATATGCATAAATAAATGTTCCGCTATCGCTCATATTCCGTAATATACCGATAAAAACTGATTTTCAACAGAGAAAGGTATTTTTCCTACATTCTTAATGCGATAAGACGTGAAAATGCGGCAAGTATCTGCTACGAAGCGGATGAATCGCAAGCATACTTCCGCATATATGGTTCCCACAGTAATATCCAACACATTAGGTCTAGAACGGGTTCAAAATCGGTCAAAAACTGATATTGAACTGGAAAAACCCGAAGAAGCACACGTTTTGGGATCTTATCGTGCTATTCCTCATCAAAAATAACAAAAATACGCTTCAATTCAGTTAAACCTAATGAAATATTGATTAATCGCGCACAAATCTTACTCCACTATGGTGGAAACGTGAATATGCATAAATAAATGTACCGCTATCGCTCATATTCCGTAATATACCAATAATTACTGATTTTCAACAAAGAAATGTAATATTCCTTCATTCCTTAGGCGATAAGACGTGAAAATGCGGCTAGTATCTGCTACGAAGCGGATGAATCGCATGCAAACTTCCGGTTATAAGGTTCCTACAGTAAAATCCACGACATAATGTCTAGAATGGGTTCAAAATCGGTCGAAAACTGATATTGGTTTGGAATATCCCGAAGAAGCACACGTTTTGGGATCTTAGCGGGCAATTCCTCATCAAAAATAACAAAAATAGGCTTAAATTCAGTAAAAACCTAATGAAATATTGATTTATCGCGCACAAATCGTACACCACTATGGTTGAAACGTGAATATGCATTGATGAATGTACTGCTATCGCTCATATTCCGTAGTTTACCTATAAATACCGATTTTCAACAAAGAAATGTAATATTCCTACATTCTTAACGCGATAAGACGTAAAAATGCGGCAAGTATGTGCTACGAAGCGGATGAATCGCATGAAAACTTCCTGTTATAAGGTTCCTACAGAAAGGTCCACGACATTATGTCTAGAATGGGTTCAAAATCGGTCGAAAACTGATATTGAACTTGAATTACCCGAAGAAGCACAATTTCTGGGTTCTGAGCGTGGTATTTTTCATAAAAAATAACAAATTTTCCCTTTAACTCAGTAAAAACCTAACAATATACTGATTTATCGCGCACAAATCGTACTCCACTATGGTTGAAACGTGAATATGCATTGATGAATGTTCCGCTATCGCTCATATTCCGTAATATACCGATAAATACTGATTTTCAACAAAGAAACGTAATATTCCTACATTCGAAACGCGATAATATGTGAAAATGCGGCTAGTATCTGCTACGAAGCGGATGAATCGCACGCAAACTTCCGGTTATATGGTTCCTACAGTAATATCTATGACATAATGTCTAGAATGGGTACAAAATCGGTCGAAAACTGATATTGAACTAGAATAACCCGAAGAAGCACACGTTTTGGGATCCAAGCGTGCTATTCCTCATCAAAAATAACAAAAATAGGCTTCAATTCAGTTGAACCTAATGTAATATTGATTTTTCGCGCACAAATCGTACTCCACTATAATTGAAACGTGAATATGCATAAATAAATGCTCCAATATCCCTCATATTCCGTAGTAAACCGATAAATACTGATTTTCAACAAAGAAACGTAATATCCCTACATTCTGAACGCGCAAGTATGTGAATATGCTGCTAGTATATGCTACGAAGCGGATGAATCTCATGAAAACTTCCTGTTATAAGGTTCCTACACTAATATCCAGGACATTATGTCTAGAATGGGTTCGAAATCGGTCGAAAACTGATATTGAACTAGAATAAGCCGAAGAAGCACACGTTTTGGGATCTTAGCGTGCTATTTCTCATCAAATATAACAAACATGCCCTTCAATTCAGTAAAAACCTAATAAAATACTGATTTATCATGCACAAATCGTACTCCACCATGGTTGAGACGTGAATATACATGGATAAATGTTCCGCTTTCGCTCATATTCCGTAATATACCGATAAATGCTGGTTTTCAACAAAGAAACGTAATATCCCTAAACTCTAAACACGATAATACGTTAGAAAACGGCTAGTATCTGCTACTAAGCGGATGAATCGCACGCAAACTTCCGGTTATATGGTTCTTACAGTAATATCCACGACATTATGTCTAGAATGGGTTCAAAATCGGTCGAAAGCTGATATTGAACTGGAATAACCCGAAGAAGCACACGTTTTGGGATCGAAGCGTGCTATTCAACATCAAAAATAACAAAGATAGGCTTCAATTCAGTTAAACCTAATGAGAGATTGATTTTTCGCGCACAAATCGTACTCCACTAATAATTTAAACGTAAATATGCATTAATAAATGTTCCGCTATCGCTCATATTCCGTAATATATACCGATAAATACTGATTTTTAACAAAGAAACGTAATATCCCTACATTCTGAACGCGCAATTATGTGTATATGCTGCTAGTATCTGCTAAGAAGCGTATGAATCGCATGAAAACTTCCTGTTATAAGGTTCCTACAGTAATATCCAGGACATAATGTCTAGAATGGGTTCAAAATCGGTCGAAAACTGTAATTGAACTAGAATAAGCCGAGGAAGTACACGTTTTTGGATCTTAGCGTGCTATTTCTCATCAAATATAACAAACATGCCCTTCAATTCAGTAAAAACCTAATAAAATACTGATTTATCATGCACAAATCGTACTCCACCATGGTTGAGACGTGAATATACATGGATAAATGTTCCGCTATCGCTCATATTCCGTAATATACCGATAAATGCTGATTTTCAACAAAGAAACGTAATATTCCTACATTCGAAACGCGATAATATGTGAAAATGCGGCTAGTATCTGCTACGAAGCGGATGAATCGCACGTAAACTTCCGGTTGTATGGTTCATACAGTAATATCCACGACATAATGTCTAGAATGGGTTCAAAATCGGTCGAAAACTTATATTGAACTAGAATAACCCGAAGAAGCACACGTTTTGGGATCTTAGCGTGCTATTGCTCATCAAGAATAACAAAAATAGGCTTCAATTCAGTTAAACCTAATGAAATATTGATTTTTCGCGCACAAATCGTACTCCACTATAATTGAAACGTGAATATGCATAAATAAATGTTCCGCTATCGCTCATATTCCGTAATATACCGATAAATACTGATATTCAACAAAGAAACGTAATATCCCTACATTCTAAACGGGCTATTATGTGAATATGCGGCTAGTTTCTGCTACGAAGAGGATGAATCGCATGCAATCTTCCTGTTATAAGGTTCCTACAGTAATATCCAGGACATTATGTCTAGAATGGGTTCAAAATCGGTCGAAAACTGATATTGATCTGGAATAATCCGAAGAAGCACACGTTTTGGGTTCTTAGCATGCTATTCCTCATCAAAAATAACAAAAATAGGCTTCAATTCAGTAAAAACCTAATGAAATATTGATATATCGCGCAAAAATCTTACTCCACTATGGTGGAAACGTGAATTTTACAAATAAATGTACTGCCATCGCTCATATTCCGTAATATACCGATAAATACTGATTTCAACAAAGAAACGTAATATTCCTTTATTCTTAACGCGCTATTATGTGAATATGCTGCTATTATCTGCTACGAAGCGGATGAATCGCATGAAAACTTCCTGTTATAAGGATCCTACAGTAATATCCAGGACATTATGTCTAGAATGGTTTCAAAATCGGTCGAAAACTGATATTGAACTGGAATAACCCGAAGAAGCTCACGTTTTGGGATCTAAGCGTGCTATTCCTCATCAAAAATAACAAATATAGGCTTGAATTCAGTTGAACCTAATGAAATATTGATTTTTCGCGAACAAATCGTACTCCACTATAATTCAAACGTAAATATGCATTAATAAATGTTCCGCTATCGCTCATATTCCGTAATATACCGATAAATACTGATTTTTAACAAAGAAACGTAATATCCCTACATTCTGAACGCGCAATTATGTGAATATGCTGCTAGTATCTGCTACGAAGCGGATGAATCGCATGAAAACTTCCTGGTATAAGGTTCCTACAGTAATATCCAGGACATTATGTCTAGAATGGGTTCAAAATCGGTCGAAAACTGATATTGAACTGGAATAATCCGAAGAAGCACACGTTTTGGGTTCTTAGAATGCTATTCCTCATCAAAAATAACAAAAATAGGCTTCAATTTAGTAAAAACCTAATGAAATATTGATATATCGCGCAAAATCGTACTCCACTATAATTGAAACGTGAATATGCATAAAAAAATGTTCCGCTATCGCTCATATTCCGCAATATAACGATAAATACTGATTTTCAGCAAAGAAAAGATATATTCCTACATTCTAAACGTGATAAGACGTAAATATGCGGCTAGTATCTGCTACGAAGCGGATGAATAGCACACAAACATCCGGTTATATGGTTCTTACAGTTATATCCACGACAGAATGACTAGAATGGGTTCAAAATCGGTCGAAAACGTATATTGAACTATAATAACCCGAAGAAGCACACGTTTTGGGATCTAAGCGTGCTATTCAACATCAAAAATAACAAAAATAGGCTTCAATTCAGTTAAACCTAATGAAATATTGATTTTTCGCGCACAAATCGTACTCCACTATAATTCAAACGTAAATATGCATTAATAAATGTTCCACTATCGCTCATATTCCGTAATATACCGATAAATGCTGGTTTTCAACAAAGAAACGTAATATCCCTACATTCTGAACGCGCAATTATGTGAATATGCTGCTAGTATCTGCTACGAAGCGGATGAATCGCTAGAAAACTTCCTGTTATAAGGTTCCTACTGTAATATCCAGGACATAATGTCTAGAATGGGTTCAAAATCGGTCGAAAACTGTAATTGAACTAGAATAAGCCGAGGAAGCACACGTTTTGGGATCTTAGCGTGCTATTCCTCATCAAAAATAACAAAAATAGGCTTAAATTCAGTAAAAACCTAATGAAATATTGATTTATCGCGCAAAAATCTTACTCCACTATGGTGGAAACGTGAATTTCATAAACAAATGTACTGCCATCGCTCATATTCCGCAATATACCGATAAATACTGATTTCAACAAAGAAACGTAATATTCCTTTACTCTTAACGCGCTATTATGTGAATATGCTGCTGTTATCTGCTACGAAGCGGATGAATCGCACACAAACTTCCGGTTATATGGTTCTTACAGTTATATCCACGACATAATGACTAGAATGGGTTCAAAATCGGTCGAAAACGTATATTGAACTAGAATAACCCGAAGAAGCACACGTTTCGGGATCTAAGCGTGCTATTCCTCATCAAAAATAAAAAAATAGGCTTCAATTCAGTTAAAACCTAATGAAATATTGATTTATCGCGCACAAATCCTACTCCACTTTGGTGGAAACGTGAATTTCATAAATAAATGTACTGCCATCGCTCATATTCCGTAATATACCGATAAAAACTGATTTTCAACAAAGAAACGATATATTCCTACATTCTTAACGCGATAAGACGCGAAAATGCGGCAAGTATCTGCTACGAAGCGGATGAATCGCAAGCATACTTCCAGTTTTATGGTTCATACAGTAATATTCATGACATTATGTCTAGAATGGGTTCAAAATCGGTCGAAAACTTTTATTGAATTGGAATAACCCGAAGAAGCACACGTTTTGGGATCTTAGCGTGCTATTTCTCATCAAATATAACAAAAATGCCCTTCAATTCAGTAAAAACCTAATAAAATACTGATTTATCATGCACAAATCGTACTCCACCATGGTTGAGACGTGAATATACATGAATAAATGTTCCGCTATCGCTCATATTCCGTAATATACCGATAAATGCTGGTTTTCAACAAAGAAACGTAATATCCCTAAACTCTAAACACGATAATACGTTAGAAAACGGCTAGTTTCTGCTACGAAGAGGATGAATCGCATGCAATCTTCCTGTTATAAGGTTCCTACAGTAATATCCAGGACATTATGTCTAGAATGGGTTCAAAATCGGTCGAAAACTGATATTGATCTGGAATAATCCGAAGAAGCACACGTTTTGGGTTCTTAGCATGCTATTCCTCATCAAAAATAACAAAAATAGGCTTCAATTCAGTAAAAACCTAATGAAATTTTGATATATCGCGCAAAATCGAACTCCACTATAATTGAAACGTGAATATGCATAAAAAAATGTTCCGCTATCGCTCATATTCCGCAATATAACGATAACTACTGATTTTCAACAAAGAAACGATATATTCCTACATTCTAAACGCGATAAGACGCATATATGAGGCTAGTATCTGCTACGAAGCGGATGAATCGCACACAAACTTCCGGTTATATGGTTCTTACAAATATATCCACGACATAATGACTAGAATGGGTTCAAAATCGGTCGAAAACTGATATTAAACTAGAATAACCCGAAGAAGCACACGTTTTGGGATCTAAGCGTGCTATTCAACATCAAAAATAACAAAAATAGGCTTCAATTCAGTTAAACCTAATGAAAAATTGATTTTTCGCGCACAAATCGTACTCCACCATGGTTGAGACGTGAATATACATGGATAAATGTTCCGCTATCGCTCATTTTCCGTAATATACCGATAAATACTGATTTTCAACAAAGAAACGATGTATTTCTACATTCTAAACGCGATAAGACGTATATATGCGGCTAGTATCTGCTACGAAGCGGATGAATCGCACACAAACTTCCGGTTATATGGTTCTTACAAATATATCCACGACATAATGACTAGAATGGGTTCAAAATCGGTCGAAAACTGATATTCAACTGGAATAACCCGAAGAAGCACACGTTTTGGGATCGAAGCGTGCTATTCAACATCAAAAATAACAAAAATAGGCTTCAATTCAGTTAAACCTAATGAAAAATTGATTTTTCGCGCACAAATCGTACTCCACCATGGTTGAGACGTGAATATACATGGATAAATGTTCCGCTATCGCTCATTTTCCGTAATATACCGATAAATACTGATTTTCAACAAAGAAACGATATATTCCTACATTCTAAACGCGATAAGACGTATATATGCGGCTAGTATCTGCTACGAAGCTGATGAATCGCACACAAACTTCCGGTTATATGGTTCTTACAAATATATCCACGACATAATGACTAGAATGGGTTCAAAATCGGTCGAAAACTGATATTAAACTGGAATAACCCGAAGAAGCACACGTTTTGGGATCTTAGCGTGCTATTGCTCATCAAGAATAACAAAAATAGGCTTCAATTCAGTTAAACCTAATGAAATATTGATTTATCACGCACAAATCGTACTCCACTATGGTGAAAACGTGAATATGCATAAATAAATGTACTGCTATCGCTCATATTCCGTAATATACCGATAAAAACTGATGTTCAACAAAGAAATGTAATATCCCTAAACTCTAAACGCGATAATACGTTAGAAAACGGCTAGTATCTGCTACGAAGCGGATGAATTGCATGCAAACTTCTGGTTATATGGTTCATACAGTAATATCCACGACATTATGTCTAGAATGGGTTCAAAATCGGTCGAAATCTGTTATTGAACTAGAATAAGCCAAAGAAGCACACGTTTTGGGATCGAAGCGTGCTATTGCTCATCAAGAATAACAAAAATAGGCTTCAATTCAGTTGAACCTAATGAAATATTGATTTTTCGCGCACAAATCGTACTCCACTATAATTGAAACGTGAATTTTACAAATAAATGTACTGCCATCGCTCATATTCCGTAATATACCGATAAATACTGATTTTCAACAAAGAAACGTAATATTCCTTTATTCTTAACGCGCTATTATGTGAATATGCTGCTATTATCTGCTACGAAGCGGATGAATCGCATGAAAACTTCCTGTTATAAGGATCCTACAGTAATATCCAGGACATTATGTCTAGAATGGTTTCAAAATCGGTCGAAAACTGATATTGAACTGGAATAACCCGAAGAAGCTCACGTTTTGGGATCTAAGCGTGCTATTCCTCATTAAAAATAACAAATATAGGCTTGAATTCAGTTGAACCTAATGAAATATTGATTTTTCGCGAACAAATCGTACTCCACTATAATTCAAACGTAAATATGCATTAATAAATGTTCCGCTATCGCTCATATTCCGTAATATACCGATAAATACTGATTTTTAACAAAGAAACGTAATATCCCTACATTCTGAACGCGCAATTATGTGAATATGCTGCTAGTATCTGCTACGAAGCGGATGAATCGCATGAAAACTTCCTGGTATAAGGTTCCTACAGTAATATCCAGGACATTATGTCTAGAATGGGTTCAAAATCGGTCGAAAACTGATATTGAACTGGAATAATCCGAAGAAGCACACGTTTTGGGTTCTTAGAATGCTATTCCTCATCAAAAATAACAAAAATAGGCTTCAATTTAGTAAAAACCTAATGAAATATTGATATATCGCGCAAAATCGTACTCCACTATAATTGAAACGTGAATATGCATAAAAAAATGTTCCGCTATCGCTCATATTCCGCAATATAACGATAAATACTGATTTTCAGCAAAGAAACGATATATTCCTACATTCTAAACGCGATAAGTCGTAAATATGCGGCTAGTATCTGCTACGAAGCGGATGAATCGCACACAAACTTCCGGTTATATGGTTCTTACAGTAATATCCACGACATAATGACTAGAATGGGTTCAAAATCGGTCGAAAACGTATATTGAACTGGAATAATCCGAAGAAGCACACGTTTTGGGATCTAAGCGTGCTATTCAACATCAAAAATAACAAAAATAGGCTTCAATTCAGTTAAACCTAATGAAATATTGATTTTTCGCGCACAAATCGTACTCCACTATAATTCAAACGTAAATATGCATTAATAAATGTTCCACTATCGCTCATATTCCGTAATATACCGATAAATGCTGGTTTTCAACAAAGAAACGTAATATCCCTAAATTCTGAACGCGCAATTATGTGAATATGCTGCTAGTATCTGCTACGAAGCGGATGAATCGCTAGAAAACTTCCTGTTATAAGGTTCCTACTGTAATATCCAGGACATAATGTCTAGAATGGGTTCAAAATCGGTCGAAAACTGTAATTGAACTAGAATAAGCCGAGGAAGCACACGTTTTGGGATCTTAGCGTGCTATTCCTCATCAAAAATAACAAAAATAGGCTTAAATTCAGTAAAAACCTAAAGAAATATTGATTTATCGCGCAAAAATCTTACTCCACTATGGTGGAAACGTGAATTTCATAAACAAATGTACTGCCATCGCTCATATTCCGTAATATACCGATAAATACTGATTTCAACAAAGAAACGTAATATTCCTTTACTCTTAACGCGCTATTATGTGAATATGCTGCTATTATCTGCTACGAAGCGGATGAATCGCATGAAAACTTCCTGTTATAAGGTTCCTACAGTAATATCCAGGACATTATGTCTAGAATGGGTTCAAAATCGGTCGAAAACTTATATTGAACTAGAATAACCCAAAGAAGCACACGTTTTGGGATCTTAGCGTGCTATTGCTCATCAAAAATAACAAAAATAGGCTTCCATTCAGTTAAACCTAATGAAATATTGATTTTTCGCGCACAAATCGTACTCCACTATAATTGAAACGTGAATATGCATAAATAAATGTTCCGCTATCGCTCATATTCCGTAATATACCGATAAATACTGATTTTCAACAAAGAAACGTAATATCCCTACATTCTAAACGGGCTATTATGTGAATATGCGGCTAGTTTCTGCTACGAAGAGGATGAATCGCATGCAATCTTCCTGTTATAAGGTTCCTACAGTAATATCCAGGACATTATGTCTAGAATGGGTTCAAAATCGGTCGAAAACTGATATTGATCTGGAATAATCCGAAGAAGCACACGTTTTGGGTTCTTAGCATGCTATTCCTCATCAAAAATAACAAAAATAGTCTTGAATTCAGTAAAAACCTAATGAAATATTGATATATCGCGCAAAATCGAACTCCACTATAATTGAAACGTGAATATGCATAAAAAAATGTTCCGCTATCGCTCATATTCCGCAATATAACGATAACTACTGATTTTCAACAAAGAAACGATATATTCCTACATTCTAAACGCGATAAGACGCATATATGCGGCTAGTATCTGCTACGAAGCGGATGAATCGCACACAAACTTCCGGTTATATGGTTCTTACAAATATATCCACGACATAATGACTAGAATGGGTTCAAAATCGGTCGAAAACTGATATTAAACTAGAATAACCCGAAGAAGCACACGTTTTGGGATCTAAGCGTGCTATTCAACATCAAAAATAACAAAAATAGGCTTCAATTCAGTTAAACCTAATGAAATATTGATTTTTCGCGCACAAATCGTACTCCACTATAATTCAAACGTAAATATGCATTAATAAATGTTCCACTATCGCTCATATTCCGTAATATACCGATAAATGCTGGTTTTCAACAAAGAAACGTAATATCCCTAAATTCTGAACGCGCAATTATGTGAATATGCTGCTAGTATCTGCTACGAAGCGGATGAATCGCTAGAAAACTTCCTGTTATAAGGTTCCTACTGTAATATCCAGGACATAATGTCTAGAATGGGTTCAAAATCGGTCGAAAACTGTAATTGAACTAGAATAAGCCGAGGAAGCACACGTTTTGGGATCTTAGCGTGCTATTCCTCATCAAAAATAACAAAAATAGGCTTAAATTCAGTAAAAACCTAATGAAATATTGATTTATCGCGCAAAAATCTTACTCCACTATGGTGGAAACGTGAATTTCATAAACAAATGTACTGCCATCGCTCATATTCCGTAATATACCGATAAATACTGATTTCAACAAAGAAACGTAATATTCCTTTACTCTTAACGCGCTATTATGTGAATATGCTGCTGTTATCTGCTACGAAGCGGATGAATCGCACACAAACTTCCGGTTATATGGTTCTTACAGTTATATCCACGACATAATGACTAGAATGGGTTCAAAATCGGTCGAAAACGTATATTGAACTAGAATAACCCGAAGAAGCACACGTTTCGGGATCTAAGCGTGCTATTCCTCATCAAAAATAAAAAAATAGGCTTCAATTCAGTTAAAACCTAATGAAATATTGATTTATCGCGCACAAATCCTACTCCACTTTGGTGGAAACGTGAATTTCATAAATAAATGTACTGCCATCGCTCATATTCCGTAATATACCGATAAAAACTGATTTTCAACAAAGAAACGATATATTCCTACATTCTTAACGCGATAAGACGCGAAAATGCGGCAAGTATCTGCTACGAAGCGGATGAATCGCAAGCATACTTCCAGTTTTATGGTTCATACAGTAATATTCATGACATTATGTCTAGAATGGGTTCAAAATCGGTCGAAAACTTTTATTGAATTGGAATAACCCGAAGAAGCACACGTTTTGGGATCTTAGCGTGCTATTTCTCATCAAATATAACAAAAATGCCCTTCAATTCAGTAAAAACCTAATAAAATACTGATTTATCATGCACAAATCGTACTCCACCATGGTTGAGACGTGAATATACATGAATAAATGTTCCGCTATCGCTCATATTCCGTAATATACCGATAAATGCTGGTTTTCAACAAAGAAACGTAATATCCCTAAACTCTAAACACGATAATACGTTAGAAAACGGCTAGTTTCTGCTACGAAGAGGATGAATCGCATGCAATCTTCCTGTTATAAGGTTCCTATAGTAATATCCAGGACATTATGTCTAGAATGGGTTCAAAATCGGTCGAAAACTGATATTGATCTGGAATAATCCGAAGAAGCACACGTTTTGGGTTCTTAGCATGCTATTCCTCATCAAAAATAACAAAAATAGGCTTCAATTCAGTAAAAACCTAATGAAATTTTGATATATCGCGCAAAATCGAACTCCACTATAATTGAAACGTGAATATGCATAAAAAAATGTTCCGCTATCGCTCATATTCCGCAATATAACGATAACTACTGATTTTCAACAAAGAAACGATATATTCCTACATTCTAAACGCGATAAGACGCATATATGAGGCTAGTATCTGCTACGAAGCGGATGAATCGCACACAAACTTCCGGTTATATGGTTCTTACAAATATATCCACGACATAATGACTAGAATGGGTTCAAAATCGGTCGAAAACTGATATTAAACTAGAATAACCCGAAGAAGCACACGTTTTGGGATCTAAGCGTGCTATTCAACATCAAAAATAACAAAAATAGGCTTCAATTCAGTTAAACCTAATGAAAAATTGATTTTTCGCGCACAAAATCGTACTCCACCATGGTTGAGACGTGAATATACATGGATAAATGTTCCGCTATCGCTCATTTTCCGTAATATACCGATAAATACTGATTTTCAACAAAGAAACGATGTATTCCTACATTCTAAACGCGATAAGACGTATATATGCGGCTAGTATCTGCTACGAAGCGGATGAATCGCACACAAACTTCCGGTTATATGGTTCTTACAAATATATCCACGACATAATGACTAGAATGGGTTCAAAATCGGTCGAAAACTGATATTCAACTGGAATAACCCGAAGAAGCACACGTTTTGGGATCTAAGCGTGCTATTCAACATCAAAAATAACAAAAATAGGCTTCAATTCAGTTAAACCTAATGAAAAATTGATTTTTCGCGCACAAATCGTACTCCACCATGGTTGAGACGTGAATATACATGGATAAATGTTCCGCTATCGCTCATTTTCCGTAATATACCGATAAATACTGATTTTCAACAAAGAAACGATATATTCCTACATTCTAAACGCGATAAGACGTATATATGCGGCTAGTATCTGCTACGAAGCTGATGAATCGCACACAAACTTCCGGTTATATGGTTCTTACAAATATATCCACGACATAATGACTAGAATGGGTTCAAAATCGGTCGAAAACTGATATTAAACTGGAATAACCCGAAGAAGCACACGTTTTGGGATCTTAGCGTGCTATTGCTCATCAAGAATAACAAAAATAGGCTTCAATTCAGTTAAACCTAATGAAATATTGATTTATCACGCACAAATCGTACTCCACTATGGTGAAAACGTGAATATGCATAAATAAATGTACTCCTATCGCTCATATTCCGTAATATACCGATAAATACTGATTTCAACAAAGAAACGTAATATTCCTTTACTCTTAACGCGCTATTATGTGAATATGCTGCTGTTATCTGCTACGAAGCGGATGAATCGCACACAAACTTCCGGTTATATGGTTCTTACAGTTATATCCACGACATAATGACTAGAATGGGTTCAAAATCGGTCGAAAACGTATATTGAACTAGAATAACCCGAAGAAGCACACGTTTCGGGATCTAAGCGTGCTATTCCTCATCAAAAATAAAAAAATAGGCTTCAATTCAGTTAAAACCTAATGAAATATTGATTTATCGCGCACAAATCCTACTCCACTTTGGTGGAAACGTGAATTTCATAAATAAATGTACTGCCTTCGCTCATATTCCCGTAATATACCGATAAAAACTGATTTTCAACAAAGAAACGTAATATTCCTTTATTCTTAACGCGCTATTATGTGAATATGCTGCTATTATCTGCTACGAAGCGGATGAATCGCATGAAAACTTCCTGTTATAAGGATCCTACAGTAATATCCAGGACATTATGTCTAGAATGGGTTCAAAATCGGTCGAAAACTTTATTGAATTGGAATAACCCGAAGAAGCACACGTTTTGGGATCTTAGCGTGCTATTTCTCATCAAATATAACAAAAATGCCCTTCAATTCAGTAAAAACCTAATAAAATACTGATTTATCATGCACAAATCGTACTCCACCATGGTTGAGACGTGAATATACATGAATAAATGTTCCGCTATCGCTCATATTCCGTAATATACCGATAAATGCTGGTTTTCAACAAAGAAACGTAATATCCCTAAACTCTAAACACGATAATACGTTAGAAAACGGCTAGTTTCTGCTACGAAGAGGATGAATCGCATGCAATCTTCCTGTTATAAGGTTCCTATAGTAATATCCAGGACATTATGTCTAGAATGGGTTCAAAATCGGTCGAAAACTGATATTGATCTGGAATAATCCGAAGAAGCACACGTTTTGGGTTCTTAGCATGCTATTCCTCATCAAAAATAACAAAAATAGGCTTCAATTCAGTAAAAACCTAATGAAATTTTGATATATCGCGCAAAATCGAACTCCACTATAATTGAAACGTGAATATGCATAAAAAAATGTTCCGCTATCGCTCATATTCCGCAATATAACGATAACTACTGATTTTCAACAAAGAAACGATATATTCCTACATTCTAAACGCGATAAGACGCATATATGAGGCTAGTATCTGCTACGAAGCGGATGAATCGCACACAAACTTCCGGTTATATGGTTCTTACAAATATATCCACGACATAATGACTAGAATGGGTTCAAAATCGGTCGAAAACTGATATTAAACTGGAATAACCAGAAGAAGCACACGTTTTGGGATCTTAGCGTGCTATTTCTCATCAAATATAACAAAAATGCCCTTCAATTCAGTAAAAACCTAATATAATACTGATTTATCATGCACAAATCGTACTCCACCATGGTTGAGACGTGAATATACATGGATAAATGTTCCGCTATCGCTCATTTTCCGTAATATACCGATAAATACTGATTTTCAACAAAGAAACGATATATTCCTACATTCTAAACGCGATAAGACGTATATATGCGGCTAGTATCTGCTACGAAGCTGATGAATCGCACACAAACTTCCGGTTATATGGTTCTTACAAATATATCCACGACATAATGACTAGAATGGGTTCAAAATCGGTCGAAAACTGATATTAAACTGGAATAACCCGAAGAAGCACACGTTTTGGGATCTTAGCGTGCTATTGCTCATCAAGAATAACAAAAATAGGCTTCAATTCAGTTAAACCTAATGAAATATTGATTTATCACGCACAAATCGTACTCCACTATGGTGAAAACGTGAATATGCATAAATAAATGTACTGCTATCGCTCATATTCCGTAATATACCGATAAAAACTGATGTTCAACAAAGAAATGTAATATCCCTAAACTCTAAACGCGATAATACGTTAGAAAACGGCTAGTATCTGCTACGAAGCGGATGAATTGCATGCAAACTTCTGGTTATATGGTTAATACAGTAATATCCACGACATTATGTCTAGAATGGTTTCAAAATCGGTCGAAATCTGTTATTGAACTAGAATAAGCCAAAGAAGCACACGTTTTGGGATCGAAGCGTGCTATTTCTCATCTAAATAACAAAAATAGGCTTCAATTCAGTTGAACCTAATGAAATATTGATTTTTCGCGCACAAATCGTACTCCACTATAATTGAAACGTGAATTTTACAAATAAATGTACTGCCATCGCTCATATTCCGTAATATACCGATAAATACTGATTTTCAACAAAGAAACGTAATATTCCTTTATTCTTAACGCGCTATTATGTGAATATGCTGCTATTATCTGCTACGAAGCGGATGAATCGCATGAAAACTTCCTGTTATAAGGATCCTACAGTAATATCCAGGACATTATGTCTAGAATGGTTTCAAAATCGGTCGAAAACTGATATTGAACTGGAATAACCCGAAGAAGCTCACGTTTTGGGATCTAAGCGTGCTATTCCTCATTAAAATAACAAATATAGGCTTGAATTCAGTTGAACCTAATGAAATATTGATTTTTCGCGAACAAATCGTACTCCACTATAATTCAAACGTAAATATGCATTAATAAATGTTCCGCTATCGCTCATATTCCGTAATATACCGATAAATACTGATTTTTAACAAAGAAACGTAATATCCCTACATTCTGAACGCGCAATTATGTGAATATGCTGCTAGTATCTGCTACGAAGCGGATGAATCGCATGAAAACTTCCTGGTATAAGGTTCCTACAGTAATATCCAGGACATTATGTCTAGAATGGGTTCAAAATCGGTCGAAAACTGATATTGAACTGGAATAATCCGAAGAAGCACACGTTTTGGGTTCTTAGAATGCTATTCCTCATCAAAAATAACAAAAATAGGCTTCAATTTAGTAAAAACCTAATGAAATATTGATATATCGCGCAAAATCGTACTCCACTATAATTGAAACGTGAATATGCATAAAAAAATGTTCCGCTATCGCTCATATTCCGCAATATAACGATAAATACTGATTTTCAGCAAAGAAACGATATATTCCTACATTCTAAACGCGATAAGTCGTAAATATGCGGCTAGTATCTGCTACGAAGCGGATGAATCGCACACAAACTTCCGGTTATATGGTTCTTACAGTAATATCCACGACATAATGACCAGAATGGGTTCAAAATCGGTCGAAAACGTATATTGAACTGGAATAATCCGAAGAAGCACACGTTTTGGGATCAAAGCGTGCTATTCAACATCAAAAATAACAAAAATAGGCTTCAATTCAGTTAAACCTAATGAAATATTGATTTTTCGCGCACAAATCGTACTCCACTATAATTCAAACGTAAATATGCATTAATAAATGTTCCACTATCGCTCATATTCCGTAATATACCGATAAATGCTGGTTTTCAACAAAGAAACGTAATATCCCTAAATTCTGAACGCGCAATTATGTGAATATGCTGCTAGTATCTGCTACGAAGCGGATGAATCGCTAGAAAACTTCCTGTTATAAGGTTCCTACTGTAATATCCAGGACATAATGTCTAGAATGGGTTCAAAATCGGTCGAAAACTGATATTGAACTAGGTTAAACCGAAGAAGCACACGTTTTGGTACGTGAGCGTGCTATTCCTCATAAAAAATATCAAAAATAGGCTTCAATTCAGTAAAAACCTAATGTTATATTGATTTATCGCACACAAATCGTACTCCACTATGGTTGAAACTAAATATGCATAGATACATGTTCCGCTATCGCTCATATTCCGTAATATACCGATAAATACTGATTTCAACAAAGAAACGTAATATTCCTTTACTCTTAACGCGCTATTATGTGAATATGCTGCTATTATCTGCTACGAAGCGGATGAATCGCATGAAAACTTCCTGTTATAAGGTTCCTACAGTAATATCCAGGACATTATGTCTAGAATGGGTTCAAAATCGGTCGAAAACTGATATTGAACTAGAATTAGCCAAAGAAGCACACGTTTCGGGATCTAAGCGTGCTATTCCTCATCAAAAATAAAAAAATAGGCTTCAATTCAGTTAAAACCTAATGAAATATTGATTTATCGCGCACAAATCCTACTCCACTTTGGTGGAAACGTGAATTTCATAAATAAATGTACTGCCATCGCTCATATTCCGTAATATACCGATAAAAACTGATTTTCAACAAAGAAACGATATATTCCTACATTCTTAACGCGATAAGACGCGAAAATGCGGCAAGTATCTGCTACGAAGCGGATGAATCGCAAGCAAACTTCCAGTTTTATGGTTCATACAGTAATATTCATGACATTATGTCTAGAATGGGTTCAAAATCGGTCGAAAACTTTTATTGAATTGGAATAACCCGAAGAAGCACACGTTTTGGGATCTTAGCGTGCTATTTCTCATCAAATATAACAAAAATGCCCTTCAATTCAGTAAAAACCTAATAAAATACTGATTTATCATGCACAAATCGTACTCCACCATGGTTGAGACGTGAATATACATGAATAAATGTTCCGCTATCGCTCATATTCCGTAATATACCGATAAATGCTGGTTTTCAACAAAGAAACGTAATATCCCTAAACTCTAAACACGATAATACGTTAGAAAACGGCTAGTATCTGCTACGAAGCGGATGAATCGCACGCAAACTTCCGGTTATATGGTTCTTACAGTTATATCCACGACATAATGTCTGGAATGGGTTCACAATCGGTCGAAAACTTATATTGAACTAGAATAACCCAAAGAAGCACACGTTTTGGGATCTTAGCGTGCTATTGCTCATCAAAAATAACAAAAATAGGCTTCCATTCAGTTAAACCTAATGAAATATTGATTTTTCGCGCACAAATCGTACTCCACTATAATTGAAACGTGAATATGCATAAATAAATGTTCCGCTATCGCTCATATTCCGTAATATACCGATAAATACTGATTTTCAACAAAGAAACGTAATATCCCTACATTCTAAACGGGCTATTATGTGAATATGCGGCTAGTTTCTGCTACGAAGAGGATGAATCGCATGCAATCTTCCTGTTATAAGGTTCCTACAGTAATATCCAGGACATTATGTCTAGAATGGGTTCAAAATCGGTCGAAAAACTGATATTGATCTGGAATAATCCGAAGAAGCACACGTTTTGGGTTCTTAGCATGCTATCCTCATCAAAAATAACAAAAATAGGCTTGAGTTCAGTAAAAACCTAATGAAATATTGATATATCGCGCAAAATCGAACTCCACTATAATTGAAACGTGAATATGCATAAAAAAATGTTCCGCTATCGCTCATATTCCGCAATATAACGATAACTACTGATTTTCAACAAAGAAACGATATATTCCTACATTCTAAACGCGATAAGACGCATATATGCGGCTAGTATCTGCTACGAAGCGGATGAATCGCACACAAACTTCCGGTTATATGGTTCTTACAAATATATCCACGACATAATGACTAGAATGGGTTCAAAATCGGTCGAAAACTGATATTAAACTAGAATAACCCGAAGAAGCACACGTTTTGGGATCTAAGCGTGCTATTCAACATCAAAAATAACAAAAATAGGCTTCAATTCAGTTAAACCTAATGAAAAATTGATTTTTCGCGCACAAATCGTACTCCACCATGGTTGAGACGTGAATATACATGGATAAATGTTCCGCTATCGCTCATTTTCCGTAATATACCGATAAATACTGATTTTCAACAAAGAAACGATGTATTCCTACATTCTAAACGCGATAAGACGTATATATGCGGCTAGTATCTGCTACGAAGCGGATGAATCGCACACAAACTTCCGGTTATATGGTTCTTACAAATATATCCACGACATAATGACTAGAATGGGTTCAAAATCGGTCGAAAACTGATATTAAACTGGAATAACCCGAAGAAGCACACGTTTTGGGATCTAAGCGTGCTATTCAACATCAAAAATAACAAAAATAGGCTTCAATTCAGTTAAACCTAATGAAAAATTGATTTTTCGCGCACAAATCGTACTCCACCATGGTTGAGACGTGAATATACATGGATAAATGTTCCGCTTTCGCTCATTTTCCGTAATATACCGATAAATACTGATTTTCAACAAAGAAACGATATATTCCTACATTCTAAACGCGATAAGACGTATATATGCGGCTAGTATCTGCTACGAAGCGGATGAATCGCACACAAACTTCCGGTTATATGGTTCTTACAAATATATCCACGACATAATGACTAGAATGGGTTCAAAATCGGTCGAAAACTGATATTAAACTGGAATAACCCGAAGAAGCACACGTTTTGGGATCTTAGCGTGCTATTGCTCATCAAGAATAACAAAAATAGGCTTCAATTCAGTTAAACCTAATGAAATATTGATTTATCACGCACAAATCGTACTCCACTATGGTGAAAACGAGAATATGCATAAATAAATGTACTGCTATCGCTCATATTCCGTAATATACCGATAAAAACTGATGTTCAACAAAGAAATGTAATATCCCTAAACTCTAAACGCGATAATACGTTAGAAAACGGCTAGTATCTGCTACGAAGCGGATGAATTGCATGCAAACTTCTGGTTATATGGTTCATACAGTAATATCCACGACATTATGTCTAGAATGGGTTCAAAATCGGTCGAAATCTGTTATTGAACTAGAATAAGCCAAAGAAGCACACGTTTTGGGATCGAAGCGTGCTATTTCTCATCTAAATAACAAAAATAGGCTTCAATTCAGTTGAACCTAATGAAATATTGATTTTTCGCGCACAAATCGTACTCCACTATAATTGAAACGTGAATATGCATAAATAAATGTTCCGCTATCGCTCATATTCCGTAATATACCGATAAATACTGATTTTCAACAAACAAACGTAATATCCCTACATTCTGAACGCGCAATTATGTGAATATGCTGCTAGTATCTGCTACGAAGCGGATGAATCGCTAGAAAACTTCCTGTTATAAGGTTCCTACTGTAATATCCAGGACATAATGTCTAGAATGGGTTCAAAATCGGTCGAAAACTGATATTGAACTAGGTTAAACCGAAGAAGCACACGTTTTGGTACGTGAGCGTGCTATTCCTCATAAAAAATATCAAAAATAGGCTTCAATTCAGTAAAAACCTAATGTTATATTGATTTATCGCACACAAATCGTACTCCACTATGGTTGAAACTAAATATGCATAGATACATGTTCCGCTATCGCTCATATTCCGTAATATACCGATAAATACTGATTTCAACAAAGAAACGTAATATTCCTTTACTCTTAACGCGCTATTATGTGAATATGCTGCTATTATCTGCTACGAAGCGGATGAATCGCATGAAAACTTCCTGTTATAAGGTTCCTACAGTAATATCCAGGACATTATGTCTAGAATGGGTTCAAAATCGGTCGAAAACTGATATTGAACTAGAATTAGCCAAAGAAGCACACGTTTCGGGATCTAAGCGTGCTATTCCTCATCAAAAATAAAAAAATAGGCTTCAATTCAGTTAAAACCTAATGAAATATTGATTTATCGCGCACAAATCCTACTCCACTTTGGTGGAAACGTGAATTTCATAAATAAATGTACTGCCATCGCTCATATTCCGTAATATACCGATAAAAACTGATTTTCAACAAAGAAACGATATATTCCTACATTCTTAACGCGATAAGACGCGAAAATGCGGCAAGTATCTGCTACGAAGCGGATGAATCGCAAGCAAACTTCCAGTTTTATGGTTCATACAGTAATATTCATGACATTATGTCTAGAATGGGTTCAAAATCGGTCGAAAACTTTTATTGAATTGGAATAACCCGAAGAAGCACACGTTTTGGGATCTTAGCGTGCTATTTCTCATCAAATATAACAAAAATGCCCTTCAATTCAGTAAAAACCTAATAAAATACTGATTTATCATGCACAAATCGTACTCCACCATGGTTGAGACGTGAATATACATGAATAAATGTTCCGCTATCGCTCATATTCCGTAATATACCGATAAATGCTGGTTTTCAACAAAGAAACGTAATATCCCTAAACTCTAAACACGATAATACGTTAGAAAACGGCTAGTATCTGCTACGAAGCGGATGAATCGCACGCAAACTTCCGGTTATATGGTTCTTACAGTTATATCCACGACATAATGTCTGGAATGGGTTCACAATCGGTCGAAAACTTATATTGAACTAGAATAACCCAAAGAAGCACACGTTTTGGGATCTTAGCGTGCTATTGCTCATCAAAAATAACAAAAATAGGCTTCCATTCAGTTAAACCTAATGAAATATTGATTTTTCGCGCACAAATCGTACTCCACTATAATTGAAACGTGAATATGCATAAATAAATGTTCCGCTATCGCTCATATTCCGTAATATACCGATAAATACTGATTTTCAACAAAGAAACGTAATATCCCTACATTCTAAACGGGCTATTATGTGAATATGCGGCTAGTTTCTGCTACGAAGAGGATGAATCGCATGCAATCTTACTGTTATAAGGTTCCTACAGTAATATCCAGGACATTATGTCTAGAATGGGTTCAAAATCGGTCGAAAACTGATATTGATCTGGAATAATCCGAAGAAGCACACGTTTTGGGTTCTTAGCATGCTATTCCTCATCAAAAATAACAAAAATAGGCTTGAATTCAGTAAAAACCTAATGAAATATTGATATATCGCGCAAAATCGAACTCCACTATAATTGAAACGTGAATATGCATAAAAAAATGTTCCGCTATCGCTCATATTCCGCAATATAACGATAACTACTGATTTTCAACAAAGAAACGATATATTCCTACATTCTAAACGCGATAAGACGCATATATGCGGCTAGTATCTGCTACGAAGCGGATGAATCGCACACAAACTTCCGGTTATATGGTTCTTACAAATATATCCACGACATAATGACTAGAATGGGTTCAAAATCGGTCGAAAACTGATATTAAACTAGAATAACCCGAAGAAGCACACGTTTTGGGATCTAAGCGTGCTATTCAACATCAAAAATAACAAAAATAGGCTTCAATTCAGTTAAACCTAATGAAAAATTGATTTTTCGCGCACAAATCGTACTCCACCATGGTTGAGACGTGAATATACATGGATAAATGTTCCGCTATCGCTCATTTTCCGTAATATACCGATAAATACTGATTTTCAACAAAGAAACGATGTATTCCTACATTCTAAACGCGATAAGACGTATATATGCGGCTAGTATCTGCTACGAAGCGGATGAATCGCACACAAACTTCCGGTTATATGGTTCTTACAAATATATCCACGACATAATGACTAGAATGGGTTCAAAATCGGTCGAAAACTGATATTAAACTGGAATAACCCGAAGAAGCACACGTTTTGGGATCTAAGCGTGCTATTCAACATCAAAAATAACAAAAATAGGCTTCAATTCAGTTAAACCTAATGAAAAATTGATTTTTCGCGCACAAATCGTACTCCACCATGGTTGAGACGTGAATATACATGGATAAATGTTCCGCTATCGCTCATTTTCCGTAATATACCGATAAATACTGATTTTCAACAAAGAAACGATATATTCCTACATTCTAAACGCGATAAGACGTATATATGCGGCTAGTATCTGCTACGAAGCGGATGAATCGCACACAAACTTCCGGTTATATGGTTCTTACAAATATATCCACGACATAATGACTAGAATGGGTTCAAAATCGGTCGAAAACTGATATTAAACTGGAATAACCCGAAGAAGCACACGTTTTGGGATCTTAGCGTGCTATTGCTCATCAAGAATAACAAAAATAGGCTTCAATTCAGTTAAACCTAATGAAATATTGATTTATCACGCACAAATCGTACTCCACTATGGTGAAAACGAGAATATGCATAAATAAATGTACTGCTATCGCTCATATTCCGTAATATACCGATAAAAACTGATGTTCAACAAAGAAATGTAATATCCCTAAACTCTAAACGCGATAATACGTTAGAAAACGGCTAGTATCTGCTACGAAGCGGATGAATTGCATGCAAACTTCTGGTTATATGGTTCATACAGTAATATCCACGACATTATGTCTAGAATGGGTTCAAAATCGGTCGAAATCTGTTATTGAACTAGAATAAGCCAAAGAAGCACACGTTTTGGGATCGAAGCGTGCTATTTCTCATCTAAATAACAAAAATAGGCTTCAATTCAGTTGAACCTAATGAAATATTGATTTTTCGCGCACAAATCGTACTCCACTATAATTGAAACGTGAATATGCATAAATAAATGTTCCGCTATCGCTCATATTCCGTAATATACCGATAAATACTGATTTTCAACAAACAAACGTAATATCCCTACATTCTGAACGCGCAATTATGTGAATATGCTGCTAGTATCTGCTACGAAGCGGATGAATCGCATGAAAACTTCCTGTTATAAGGTTCCTTCAGTAATATCCAGGACATTATGTCTAGAATGGGTTCAAAATCGGTCGAAAACTGATATTGAACTAGAATAAGCCGAGGAAGTACAAGTTTTTGGATCTTAGCGTGCTATTTCTCATCAAATATAACAAAAATGCCCTTCAATTCAGTAAAAACCTAATGAAATATTGATTTATCGCGCAAAAATCTTACTCCACTATGGTGGAAACGTGAATTTTACAAATAAATGTACTGCCATCGCTCATATTCCGTAATATACCGATAAATACTGATTTCAACAAAGAAACGTAATATTCCTTTATTCTTAACGCGCTATTATGTGAATATGCTGCTATTATCTGCTACGAAGCGGATGAATCGCATGAAAACTTCCTGTTATAAGGATCCTACAGTAATATCCAGGACATTATGTCTAGAATGGTTTCAAAATCGGTCGAAAACGTATATTGAACTGGAGTAACCCGAAGAAGCACACGTTTTGGGATCTAAGCGTGCTATTCAACATCAAAAATAACAAAAATAGGCTTCAATTCAGTTAAACCTAATGAAATATTGATTTTTCGCGCACAAATCGTACTCCACTATAATTCAAACGTAAATATGCATTAATAAATGTTCCACTATCGCTCATATTCCGTAATATACCGATAAATGCTGGTTTTCAACAAAGAAACGTAATATCCCTACATTCTGAACGCGCAATTATGTGAATATGCTGCTAGTATCTGCTACGAAGCGGATGAATCGCTAGAAAACTTCCTGTTATGAGGTTCCTACTGTAATATCCAGGACATAATGTCTAGAATGGGTTCAAAATCGGTCGAAAACTGTAATTGAACTAGAATAAGCCGAGGAAGCACACGTTTTGGGATCTTAGCGTGCTATTCCTCATCAAAAATAACAAAAATAGGCTTAAATTCAGTAAAAACCTAATGAAATATTGATTTATCGCGCAAAAATCTTACTCCACTATGGTGGAAACGTGAATTTCATAAACAAATGTACTGCCATCGCTCATATTCCGTAATATACCGATAAATACTGATTTCAACAAAGAAACGTAATATTCCTTTACTCTTAACGCGCTATTATGTGAATATGCTGCTGTTATCTGCTACGAAGCGGATGAATCGCACACAAACTTCCGGTTATATGGTTCTTACAGTTATATCCACGACATAATGACTAGAATGGGTTCAAAATCGGTCGAAAACGTATATTGAACTAGAATAACCCGAAGAAGCACACGTTTCGGGATCTAAGCGTGCTATTCCTCATCAAAAATAAAAAAATAGTCTTCAATTCAGTTAAAACCTAATGAAATATTGATTTATCGCGCACAAATCCTACTCCACTTTGGTGGAAACGTGAATTTCATAAATAAATGTACTGCCATCGCTCATATTCCGTAATATACCGATAAAAACTGATTTTCAACAAAGAAACGATATATTCCTACATTCTTAACGCGATAAGACGCGAAAATGCGGCAAGTATCTGCTACGAAGCGGATGAATCGCAAGCAAACTTCCAGTTTTATGGTTCATACAGTAATATTCATGACATTATGTCTAGAATGGGTTCAAAATCGGTCGAAAACTTTTATTGAATTGGAATAACCCGAAGAAGCACACGTTTTGGGATCTTAGCGTGCTATTTCTCATCAAATATAACAAAAATGCCCTTCAATTCAGTAAAAACCTAATAAAATACTGATTTATCATGCACAAATCGTACTCCACCATGGTTGAGACGTGAATATACATGAATAAATGTTCCGCTATCGCTCATATTCCGTAATATACCGATAAATGATGGTTTTCAACAAAGAAACGTAATATCCCTAAACTCTAAACACGATAATACGTTAGAAAACGGCTAGTTTCTGCTACGAAGAGGATGAATCGCATGCAATCTTCCTGTTATAAGGTTCCTACAGTAATATCCAGGACATTATGTCTAGAATGGGTTCAAAATCGGTCGAAAACTGATATTGATCTGGAATAATCCGAAGAAGCACACGTTTTGGGTTCTTAGCATGCTATTCCTCATCAAAAATAACAAAAATAGGCTTCAATTCAGTAAAAACCTAATGAAATTTTGATATATCGCGCAAAATCGAACTCCACTATAATTGAAACGTTAATATGCATAAAAAAATTTTCCGCTATCGCTCATATTCCGCAATATAACGATAACTACTGATTTTCAACAAAGAAACGATATATTCCTACATTCTAAACGCGATAAGACGCATATATGAGGCTAGTATCTGCTACGAAGCGGATGAATCGCACACAAACTTCCGGTTATATGGTTCTTACAAATATATCCACGACATAATGACTAGAATGGGTTCAAAATCGGTCGAAAACTGATATTAAACTAGAATAACCCGAAGAAGCACACGTTTTGGGATCTAAGCGTGCTATTCAACATCAAAAATAACAAAAATAGGCTTCCATTCAGTTAAACCTAATGAAATATTGATTTTTCGCGCACAAATCGTACTCCACCATGGTTGAGACGTGAATATACATGGATAAATGTTCCGCTATCGCTCATTTTCCGTAATATACCGATAAATACTGATTTTCAACAAAGAAACGATGTATTCCTACATTCTAAACGCGATAAGACGTATATATGCGGCTAGTATCTGCTACGAAGCGGATGAATCGCACACAAACTTCCGGTTATATGGTTCTTACAAATATATCCACGACATAATGACTAGAATGGGTTCAAAATCGGTCGAAAACTGATATTCAACTGGAATAACCCGAAGAAGCACACGTTTTGGGATCTAAGCGTGCTATTCAACATCAAAAATAACAAAAATAGGCTTCAATTCAGTTAAACCTAATGAAAAATTGATTTTTCGCGCACAAATCGTACTCCACCATGGTTGAGACGTGAATATACATGGATAAATGTTCCGCTATCGCTCATTTTCCGTAATATACCGATAAATACTGATTTTCAACAAAGAAACGATATATTCCTACATTCTAAACGCGATAAGACGTATATATGCGGCTAGTATCTGCTACGAAGCTGATGAATCGCACACAAACTTCCGGTTATATGGTTCTTACAAATATATCCACGACATAATGACTAGAATGGGTTCAAAATCGGTCGAAAACTGATATTAAACTGGAATAACCCGAAGAAGCACACGTTTTGGGATCTTAGCGTGCTATTGCTCATCAAGAATAACAAAAATAGGCTTCAATTCAGTTAAACCTAATGAAATATTGATTTATCACGCACAAATCGTACTCCACTATGGTGAAAACGTGAATATGCATAAATAAATGTACTGCTAATCGCTCATATTCCGTAATATACCGATAAAAACTGATGTTCAACAAAGAAATGTAATATCCCTAAACTCTAAACGCGATAATACGTTAGAAAACGGCTAGTATCTGCTACGAAGCGGATGAATTGCATGCAAACTTCTGGTTATATGGTTCATACAGTAATATCCACGACATATGTCTAGAATGGGTTCAAAATCGGTCGAAATCTGTTATTGAACTAGAATAAGCCAAAGAAGCACACGTTTTGGGATCGAAGCGTGCTATTTCTCATCTAAATAACAAAAATAGGCTTCAATTCAGTTGAACCTAATGAAATATTGATTTTTCGCGCACAAATCGTACTCCACTATAATTGAAACGTGAATTTTACAAATAAATGTACTGCCATCGCTCATATTCCGTAATATACCGATAAATACTGATTTTCAACAAAGAAACGTAATATTCCTTTATTCTTAACGCGCTATTATGTGAATATGCTGCTATTATCTGCTACGAAGCGGATGAATCGCATGAAAACTTCCTGTTATAAGGATCCTACAGTAATATCCAGGACATTATGTCTAGAATGGTTTCAAAATCGGTCGAAAACTGATATTGAACTGGAATAACCCGAAGAAGCTCACGTTTTGGGATCTAAGCGTGCTATTCCTCATCAAAAATAACAAATATAGGCTTGAATTCAGTTGAACCTAATGAAATATTGATTTTTCGCGAACAAATCGTACTCCACTATAATTCAAACGTAAATATGCATTAATAAATGTTCCGCTATCGCTCATATTCCGTAATATACCGATAAATACTGATTTTTAACAAAGAAACGTAATATCCCTACATTCTGAACGCGCAATTATGTGAATATGCTGCTAGTATCTGCTACGAAGCGGATGAATCGCATGAAAACTTCCTGGTATAAGGTTCCTACAGTAATATCCAGGACATAATGACTAGAATGGGTTCAAAATCGGTCGAAAACTGATATTGAACTAGAATTAGCCAAAGAAGCACACGTTTCGGGATCTAAGCGTGCTATTCCTCATCAAAAATAACAAAAATAGGCTTCAATTTAGTAAAAACCTAATGAAATATTGATATATCGCGCAAAATCGTACTCCACTATAATTGAAACGTGAATATGCATAAAAAAATGTTCCGCTATCGCTCATATTCCGCAATATAACGATAAATACTGATTTTCAGCAAAGAAACGATATATTCCTACATTCTAAACGCGATAAGTCGTAAATATGCGGCTAGTATCTGCTACGAAGCGGATGAATCGCACACAAACTTCCGGTTATATGGTTCTTACAGTAATATCCACGACATAATGACTAGAATGGGTTCAAAATCGGTCGAAAACGTATATTGAACTGGAATAATCCGAAGAAGCACACGTTTTGGGATCTAAGCGTGCTATTCAACATCAAAAATAACAAAAATAGGCTTCAATTCAGTTAAACCTAATGAAATATTGATTTTTCGCGCACAAATCGTACTCCACTATAATTCAAACGTAAATATGCATTAATAAATGTTCCACTATCGCTCATATTCCGTAATATACCGATAAATGCTGGTTTTCAACAAAGAAACGTAATATCCCTACATTCTGAACGCGCAATTATGTGAATATGCTGCTAGTATCTGCTACGAAGCGGATGAATCGCTAGAAAACTTCCTGTTATAAGGTTCCTACTGTAATATCCAGGACATAATGTCTAGAATGGGTTCAAAATCGGTCGAAAACTGCAATTGAACTAGAATAAGCCGAGGAAGCACACGTTTTGGGATCTTAGCGTGCTATTCCTCATCAAAAATAACAAAAATAGGCTTAAATTCAGTAAAAACCTAATGAAATATTGATTTATCGCGCAAAAATCTTACTCCACTATGGTGGAAACGTGAATTTCATAAACAAATGTACTGCCATCGCTCATATTCCGTAATATACCGATAAATACTGATTTCAACAAAGAAACGTAATATTCCTTTACTCTTAACGCGCTATTATGTGAATATGCTGCTATTATCTGCTACGAAGCGGATGAATCGCATGAAAACTTCCTGTTATAAGGTTCCTACAGTAATATCCAGGACATTATGTCTAGAATGGGTTCAAAATCGGTCGAAAACTGATATTGAACTAGAATTAGCCAAAGAAGCACACGTTTCGGGATCTAAGCGTGCTATTCCTCATCAAAAATAAAAAAATAGGCTTCAATTCAGTTAAAACCTAATGAAATATTGATTTATCGCGCACAAATCCTACTCCACTTTGGTGGAAACGTGAATTTCATAAACAAATGTACTGCCATCGCTCATATTCCGTAATATACCGATAAAAACTGATTTTCAACAAAGAAACGATATATTCCTACATTCTTAACGCGATAAGACGCGAAAATGCGGCAAGTATCTGCTACGAAGCGGATGAATCGCAAGCAAACTTCCAGTTTTATGGTTCATACAGTAATATTCATGACATTATGTCTGGAATGGGTTCAAAATCGGTCGAAAACTTTTATTGAATTGGAATAACCCGAAGAAGCACACGTTTTGGGATCTTAGCGTGCTATTTCTCATCAAATATAACAAAAATGCCCTTCAATTCAGTAAAAACCTAATAAAATACTGATTTATCATGCACAAATCGTACTCCACCATGGTTGAGACGTGAATATACATGAATAAATGTTCCGCTATCGCTCATATTCCGTAATATACCGATAAATGCTGGTTTTCAACAAAGAAACGTAATATCCCTAAACTCTAAACACGATAATACGTTAGAAAACGGCTAGTATCTGCTACGAAGCGGATGAATCGCACGCAAACTTCCGGTTATATGGTTCTTACAGTTATATCCACGACATAATGTCTGGAATGGGTTCACAATCGGTCGAAAACTTATATTGAACTAGAATAACCCAAAGAAGCACACGTTTTGGATCTTAGCGTGCTATTGCTCATCAAAAATAACAAAAATAGGCTTCCATTCAGTTAAACCTAATGAAATATTGATTTTTCGCGCACAAATCGTACTCCACTATAATTGAAACGTGAATATGCATAAATAAATGTTCCGCTATCGCTCATATTCCGTAATATACCGATAAATACTGATTTTCAACAAAGAAACGTAATATCCCTACATTCTAAACGGGCTATTATGTGAATATGCGGCTAGTTTCTGCTACGAAGAGGATGAATCGCATGCAATCTTCCTGTTATAAGGTTCCTACAGTAATATCCAGGACATTATGTCTAGAATGGGTTCAAAATCGGTCGAAAACTGATATTGATCTGGAATAATCCGAAGAAGCACACGTTTTGGGTTCTTAGCATGCTATTCCTCATCAAAAATAACAAAAATAGGCTTGAATTCAGTAAAAACCTAATGAAATATTGATATATCGCGCAAAATCGAACTCCACTATAATTGAAACGTGAATATGCATAAAAAAATGTTCCGCTATCGCTCATATTCCGCAATATAACGATAACTACTGATTTTCAACAAAGAAACGATATATTCCTACATTCTAAACGCGATAAGACGCATATATGCGGCTAGTATCTGCTACGAAGCGGATGAATCGCACACAAACTTCCGGTTATATGGTTCTTACAAATATATCCACGACATAATGACTAGAATGGGTTCAAAATCGGTCGAAAACTGATATTAAACTAGAATAACCCGAAGAAGCACACGTTTTGGGATCTAAGCGTGCTATTCAACATCAAAAATAACAAAAATAGGCTTCAATTCAGTTAAACCTAATGAAAAATTGATTTTTCGCGCACAAATCGTACTCCACCATGGTTGAGACGTGAATATACATGGATAAATGTTCCGCTATCGCTCATTTTCCGTAAGTATAACCGATAAATACTGATTTTCAACAAAGAAACGATGTATTCCTACATTCTAAACGCGATAAGACGTATATATGCGGCTAGTATGCTACGAAGCGGATGAATCGCACACAAACTTCCGGTTATATGGTTCTTACAAATATATCCACGACATAATGACTAGAATGGGTTCAAAATCGGTCGAAAACTGATATTAAACTGGAATAACCCGAAGAAGCACACGTTTTGGGATCTAAGCGTGCTATTCAACATCAAAAATAACAAAAATAGGCTTCAATTCAGTTAAAACCTAATGAAAAATTGATTTTTCGCGCACAAATCGTACTCCACCATGGTTGAGACGTGAATATACATGGATAAATGTTCCGCTATCGCTCATTTTCCGTAATATACCGATAAATACTGATTTTCAACAAAGAAACGATATATTCCTACATTCTAAACGCGATAAGACGTATATATGCGGCTAGTATCTGCTACGAAGCGGATGAATCGCACACAAACTTCCGGTTATATGGTTCTTACAAATATATCCACGACATAATGACTAGAATGGGTTCAAAATCGGTCGAAAACTGATATTAAACTGGAATAACCCGAAGAAGCACACGTTTTGGGATCTTAGCGTGCTATTGCTCATCAAGAATAACAAAAATAGGCTTCAATTCAGTTAAACCTAATGAAATATTGATTTATCACGCACAAATCGTACTCCACTATGGTGAAAACGAGAATATGCATAAATAAATGTACTACTATCGCTCATATTCCGTAATATACCGATAAAAACTGATGTTCAACAAAGAAATGTAATATCCCTAAACTCTTAACGCGATAATACGTTAGAAAACGGCTAGTATCTGCTACGAAGCGGATGAATTGCATGCAAACTTCTGGTTATATGGTTCATACAGTAATATCCACGACATTATGTCTAGAATGGGTTCA